>VWYH01010666.1:105266-161603 GCA_013399365.1 Pampusana beccarii
GGGGAGGGAGGGGGAGGGAAGGGAAGGGAAGGGAAGGGGGGCGAGGGGAGGGGGGGGGAGGGGGGGGGGGGGGGGGGGAGGGGGGGGGGGAGGGGGGGGAGAGAGGGGAGAGAGGGGAGAGGAGAGGACTCCATCTGTTTTTACCCAGTACACAGGAAATACATTCATAGTTAATGCACTGAAGGATCAGGAAAAAGACCTTGACTGTTCTTCCAAATCCTAAGACTGTCAGAGGCAAAAACACTGATTTTCCATCAGTAAATAAATCAATACCTTAAATAATTCAATCAATTAACAAGACAAGCTTGTAACTAAAGATGTCACCATGAACAACTACTGGTGAAAATTAGGAGAATCCTCTTTTCTTACCTCTGACAGTCTCCCCTGTCAATGTCAGGTGGTAGGCATTATTGTATTACACGCAAATAATTTGTCTTAGGAAATGTGTGCCAATACAGATAATAAATTTCTGGCTGTGACCAACCCACTTCAACACAAAGGGAAAGTATCCCACAACAAGATGCCTTCAGCTATAAATTTTTGTACCCCATGATGAACCATGATGCATTGTAACGAGAAATGAGGCCTAGACCCTGCCTTTAAACTATAAGCACAACTACTGACATTATTTCTGAAAGGCTCAACTGGCCTTTATGAAATTAAATGGCTATATTTCTGCTCATCAGTGATGAACTACCAAGGGCATCGCAAAGACCTAAGTCTTCATAAAAGTTCTATAATCTAGATACTGATTTACTGACCGCACAGTATCTTGAAACAGCAGATAGGTATTGCATGATTATAATTTTACAGAAACCTGGACCTCAGTACAAGAGCAGACACCTAGCAATAGGTTAGTAAAGCATGAGGCAAATACAGAACACATAAACCACTGAGCTATCAGGCCCATTGTCTCAAAAGAACCCAAACTAACAATCTTAAAATTACAAAAAATTCAGTTTCATTCTTGTCATAACCTAAAGTAGAATTCAGCCTTCACCTCACTCTGCTTATGACAAAACTCAGGACAGCTCTCTCTTTGCCTTCTTCTGCCTTTTATAGCTGTGAAATGAGGATTAGCCACAGATAATCTGGGCTCTAGGTCTTGCAGTAGGTGGATTAAGCTGTGCCTGGTGCTAGAAAAATTTTGCAAGCTGGAAGCCTCCTATCTGCCAGTTTCTCATTATCTCTTTTCTACCAGAACTAGAAGAAATAGTTGTTGTGACACCAAAGGAGAAGGGAGACAATTTTCTAAGTTATATGCTTGCTTATCACTTCAGTTTTGTTACCTTTCAGGCTTTGTCACAACTTTGCTGTTACTCTACAATTTTGCAAGTATTGCCATACCAAGTCAAAAGTTCCTGTATTAAAAGACTCTTTCAAGGCTGAAGCAGTACTCTGGAACTAGACACTGCACCCCATACTTCCTCCTTAGATGCCTGCAATCACTACTGACCCAGCACAAGGAAAATGGTTAACTCAGGGGCAAAGCGTGATTACAACTGCAGTGGCCACATGGCTAAATATTCATGGAGCAAAAAGGTACAGAATGGTTGCACATCTACCTGTTCTTTCCCTTACTTTCAAACACATTGAAATGTAGCCCCTTTGAGGCTTGTCCTTTGCAAGGCAGATACTAAATCCAGGTAGCAAGTTGTTACCTTGTGACTTTAATGACAAAGTAGAAGTAATTACTCATTATCATGGATATCACAAATTTCACAAATATCATGAAAAACATCTTACCTATGGATTAACAAATCAACAAATAGATCAGCTTCAAGAAACCTCCTATTCTGTTATCTTCTGACAGAAATCTTCTGATAGAAACAAAGAATCTCTAGTTCACGTCTGTTAAGAGTCTCCCACTCAGTATTATCTTAAGTGGGGGACAACCCTCATAGAGACTTTTAGCCAGGGGAAAGTAGTCTTTAAAGAGAGTAGGTAATCCAGGAAAGAGATGGAGGGTTTCCTCAGTGGAACCACAAAGGAAAGAAACTGCTAAGTTATTTTGTGAAAGCAGTTTGTTTCTTTTTTATTGAAAATGAAATTAAACGCTCCAAGCAACACTGAAAACAGTAATTAACTTTCATCTTCATGTAATATCATTGACATTTTTCATCACAGCATGTGTGGTGCTGTAAGTGCTGTTGCTTAGGGTACTGAACTTATCTACAACCAGACAACCACAAGTGAGTGAAAGAGAGAGAGAAATGCCAAAAGATAACCACCTTCCCCAGAAAATTCATTAAAAATAGGTGACCAACACTGAGAGGCGCTTCCCATACACATGGCCATGTCCAGCTGACAATGAAGCTGAAAGGCAAATTGTGGGGTTTTGTATCTCCTGCCAACTCAAAGCAATAGCTTTTCCTGCAAACCAAATTGATCTCCGCTAAAAGGCAGCACATGAAAAGAAAAAATACCCCCCCAACATCTGGAGATCTAGAAACAGTTTTGACTATGCTGCCTCTTCATATGTGCCTTGATGCTGCTTTTTTATTTTGGTAGTATTTCTGTGTTCCCTTGTTGGCAGCGAGGTTTAAATGAAAAGGTAGGAAAGCTTGAGGCCAAGTTCCTGTCTTTCTCCCATCCACTCCTCTTGCCACTCTCATCAAGGGGAGAATGGGATGGAGCAGCAGAAGGAAGAACATGCACAAGTGAGAAGATCTGTTAAGACTACATTTTAAGAGGAAACCACTATAAATAAGCACATGGGGAAATCATAGCACCCAGTGTGTAAGAAGTTAGTGCAATAGCCGTGGCTGTTGCTCAGCGCCAATCTCAGCATTGACAGGAGCGGGGAGCACAGCCTGCTTGGTTCAGTGGCTTACAGCACCAGCACCAGTTTACCAGGGTGGAGTTGGGTCCATTTGCAGGATCCGATGGGAAAGTGCTTGAGTACTTTGAGATTTTGGTGAGCTTAGCAGCAGCTGTTTTTAATATTAGCTACTTCCAAAAAAAAATGTTTGATGGACAACAGTGTGTAAGAAAAAGTCACTCTTTCTGAGTATTTTAAGGATCTTCTAGAAATCAAGCCGTTGTGGCTAGTATATCAAAATGTTTCAAAGTCTGAATATTAGGAAGATCCTGGCCCTCATTTAAATTATTTATTCTCTTGCCTGCAATACATCCTATCTATACACCAATGCTACAGCCCATGTTTTACGTATAAAATGTGTTCAATTACAATGAACTACAATCATATCATGAAATTATGTATCGCATAGCTGCACAAGACATATTTGGTTCTTTTCCCATAGATAAGAAAATAAGCTTCATGCAAAGAGATCACATGAAACCCTTCTTTTGCCTTTACAACCTTGAATATACTAGACCTTAAACACGTATACAACATTTGGATAATACATATACCATAATGCTTGAAATAATGATAAATATGATCAATAACAACTCCAAAGACGATACTTCTAGGAAAGATTTCCAACCTTTACAAAGCTCCTGAGGATTTACAGGCACAAGTTCAGATGCAAAACACAGCTAATAATGTTCTCCTAGATCTCCTCTCTGTGATAATTTACTCCTCTCAGTCCCTGTGGGACAGCATCCAAACACTTCATAGGACACTCAAGCTTCTCAAAATCTCCAGACTGCTGTGAAAAAAAGCAGTAGTTGGCTGCTTCAGTCCTCTTCTTCACTGGAAGCTTTCAGACTAAATTTTTGAATAACTTGGCAAAATTCTTATTATAGTCCTTTCTCAACACCCTGCAGAGGACTGATTAGTTTCTTCCCAGCTAATTTCTTTCCTGGCTCTCCTCTCATTGTAAACTACTTCTTTCCCTCCTTTAAGGTCCCACTGTTCAACTGAAAAAGAACACACAGCTCCTGCGGGTGCCTTACCAGGCTGTTACTGACAGAAGTTGCTGTCCCTGACCCAGCGCCACACACATCCAGGGGCTGGGGGATTCTTCCCCATCCAGCCTGCGAACACCCACACAGTCCAGCAAGATTAAACACACACACGATTCCTAAACCATAAAATGCGATTCCTCTAGATTCCTCTACTTTGTTCTTCAGCTGATTTATGCCGCTTCAATACCCTGCTGCAAGCATGCTGGCTGCTATCATTTAATTAAGGGTGTCGCAGGTTTCGTTGCAGGAGGCTCTCTTCTGAGCTGACTGCAAAACTGCACGCCAGCACCTGCAAGCAACACCTTTTGCTGTCTCTACCCATCTTTAAGTGTTCACGTTAGAGCAGGAGCCATATGTGAGATTGGGCTGGCCGTTTTAACCATCTAGAAAACTGCAGTCAGATAAAGTGATCCACGGTAAAAGTGGTTTGATTCTTAAAAGGAAGTAATTCACTAGGTAAAGAATAATTTTTTTATTTGAGGATTTACTAAAGCAATGAGCAGTGAAAAGAAGGCGGTTGAAATAAACATGATATAGGTCTGCCAAACGATCCCGAGGGCCTAGCTGTGTGGAGTACAGCACTCCAAGCACAATTTGGTGAAGCTAACCCAGCTTTGTTTGCAAGACCTAGGTCAGAAAGCTTCCTCAGCCTCTGCAGACGCAACCAGTGGGAGAAGGAGAGCTGGCATGGGGCCTTGAGGCTGAAGCACATGTGTGGTTTCTAGGACACAGCACATAGACCTGTCAGGGTGTGACAAGCCCTGTGGGGAGCACTAGATGACAGAAGGATTTAAATTCTCCAGAAGCACCAAAAACAGTGCTTCTTTCTACCCCAAATTATTTGCTATTAGTATATTTATTATCCCATCTCATTGCTGAGCTACAGCAAAATAAAAAGCATCCAGTGGACTGGCTGAGAGGGAAGGCTACAATTAAAAAAAAAAAAAAAAAAAAAAAGACCCCAAAACAAACAAACAAGCAAACAAACAAAAACACTAATCAGGTGTTCTGGAGCTAGACTAATATTTGTTTGATGCCTCCAGTTTTGACTCAAGCATCTTAATGCAGAATGGTGATGCTCTTGCTGTAACCAGGCTGGTAACAGAGCCTTTCAAAGCTGTCACCAAGACATCACAGTGATACTCCCATCTGCTTCTCAGCTGAGGTTTTTAGGAAACACCACCCACTCCAAGGAGGGTATCAGTCTTTGTAAATCAAGAGCTAGACACATCCACCTCAGGGACTGAGCCCTGCACTCTGCAGAGTCTGTGGTATTGCAGGCAGAGAAATTTCTTATTGGAGGTGTAGGTGGTCAGAAAACAAAATAATATTTAATGGGCCAGGAATAAAAAATCTTGCAACGCTTCGTAAGAGTAGTTTAAGATATTTTCAATACCAGTGACTTAGAGTCAGAGATATTTAGGTATCTGATTTATTTCTTAAAAATTTTTTAAAATCTGCCAGACTTCCCAGCAGACTTGGCACACAGAGATTGGGAAGTTTTCTACTGCTCTTTATCCTCCACTACCAAAGGTTTTAAAAGCCAGAATACACAGCTGTGTGATTTACAGGACTGAATATATTACCTTGCCGTTTCCTGTAGGCAATTTTGGTGGTTTAAGTCTATCAAGCTGTCCCTGATCTGAAGTTAAACACAAATGTTTCCAGAAGGCAGTAAATCCAGAATCTCACTGGGGAGGAGAAAAAAATCATCATGAGAGGAAAAATTTCGAGCACATAATGGGAGAAACCCTCCTAAGCAAGTGCAAGTTCTAATATTTAGGAGAGTATGGGAAGGGAGGGGTCCCTGTGGAGCTGCATCTTGTAGCACAGGCTGCAGACTGCAGAAAGAAGGAAGATGCTTGCAGCACCTCTCCTTTTTAGCAAAATCCTTGCTCTTTGCAACAGTTTCTAAGAGGAGTGACACAAAGAGGGCAGCCCCAGGCTGGGACAGTGCACTTTCCAGGAACATTGCCTTGCTCCTTTCTCAACACCTCAGGCGCACACATATAAAGCCACTGAAAACCTTACCTTCTAAGTAGGAGCGAGCACAGCTAGTACTGCCAACCAAATGGAAAGGCCAAACAGGAAAAAAGACAAGAAGAAAAAAATGTTCCGTCAGTTCTAGTCATTAAGCATATCAGCTTACCTACTAGACAGCACTCCTTTCTCCATGGCTTCTTGAAGGTGGATTTTATGTTTGGCGTTCTTGCTGGTGTGAGCACCTCTGCTGGAAAACACACTCAATGGGCAGGTTAGGGAGCATCTCTGGGAGCAGAGGGGAAGGTGACAAGTACGAGGCGGGTGGGGTGAAGATGGTCTAGGGGTTTGTTCTGTGCTCTTCCCAATCCATTTCTTGTGGGAGGTAGAACAAGGCATTTAGCCTTCCTATATTTTCCTCTCTTTTTTTAAAGAACATGGCATAATATGAAACTCTCTGCCACTGGGAATTAGTTTGTGAAAGGCTTTAAGATAAGGTAGTAGAAAACTATAGAAGTAAAGTCTGCTGGTCAGCCTTTATTAATACGCATTTATTTTGTCCATGGATGGACACTAATGCTGCCAGATCCACACACTAAATGGCAGCAGTTTTATCAATTTCAACAACATTGAACGGAATATATGTTCTTAAAGAGAAGAGAGGCACCTGTCACACACGGTATGGTTAACGTTTGTCCTGTCTCTGTAAGAAGCACAGAAGTAGAGAAAAGGTACAAGATCACTTACAATAGATTGCTATTTGCCAAAGCACACTGTTTACAACCTGAAATGAGTACTTTCAAGATGCTAGCAGTATTATGTAAATTAACTTGGAGAGCAAGACCCCTCAAATTTGAGAGCCTCACAGTAGGCCATTTCAGGATAGACAATCTGGCTACTTCAAACAACTGAGTTCTGTCAAGATTAATGACATTTGACAAACCAGAGGTTGAAAAGGTAAGAACAGGATCATTACTGATGTTGAGAAAATAGGTTTGCAATTTCTTTTACAATGATGAAAAGCACTACTCCCGGAAACAAAGCTGTCTACGAGTCTAATATTGAACAAGTACATTGTGCTTTTACCAGCCACCACGTATTTGTTTACACTAACTGCAAGAAACAGAGTACTAAACCTCAGTGTGGCTTTAGGCTCCTGGAAATCAATAGTGCCAAATTAAGTTAGACCTATAATGAACTAGATGTCACTTGGCAAGTTGTCCAAGACACAAAGTGCTGAACAAAGACATCCCTCCAGAGCACATGACCACAGCCCGCAATCACAGATCTACACCTCGCATCCCACATGGTTGCTGATGGCAGTCGGTTTGGGACCCCCGTGTCCCCAAGGTTCCCAGTAGAGTGTCTGCTGCCCATGTGATGACGCTCACTCCTGATCAGTCGATTCCAGCACAGGAGAATCACTAACTCCTCTCCTTGCCTGCATGAGACTTGAGCAGACTTTCCTTGCACCCTTGCCACACAATGATAATTAATAACAGGCAGAGCAGAGCAGGACTGGATCAGAACCCTGTTAGGTAGGCCACCTGGGAGGCACTGAGCCTGAGAATAAGCTGGTCGTGTTCAGCTGCTGGATCCAGAGAGGCCCTGGGGCAAGTCAAGTGCCAGATTGCTGTGTGCTGAGGGTGGTTTGAGTGCTGCCTTACTGCAAAGCTCATTCTTCCCCAGCACAGTAGCAGTGGATATTGTGCTAATTTATAGCGGCTGGCAGGCTCCACGGGAAGGAAAAGGGAACACTAAATCTCTGACTTAGACTCTCACAGAGATTTAGCCTTCCCATTAATTAATGTACTAACCTGCAGCTGCCCTACCCTCAATTTTTAAGGCATGATGGGCCAAAGGGGTCCTTACAAACTAGAAGGGCAGCACAGGAGTAGCAAGCTAACACTCCTCTGATTGCAGCTTTTGAGTAAGCACTCCATCTGTATGTTACACAGCACATTCACCTGGCCAGATAAATTTTATAATTAATTACTGCTGGCATGTCTTTATGCAGATCCAAATTTAATTATCAGAAAAGTAAAGCAGAAAGTATCTTCACTTTTTTTTTCTGTTGTTTTTTTTTTTCCTAAGTCAGTCTCAGTTCTTAAAGAACATAAGGCTGTTTAAAGATGCTGTTTCAGTCCGGAAAGCTCTGGGATAAAATCAACGGGCTGTATCTTCATCTGCAGTAAGGTCTAGTCTTCTATAAAGGGATTTGTTCCCATAAAATAGATTTAATTTTCCTAGCTTTTTAATTTTCGTATATTTATTTTTTATCTCAACATAAACAAGTTCTTATAAGCCTAACGCATGACGGCCAAAATTTTGCAGATAGTGTGAGCCACTAAACATAGCCATGAACTGACTCTTTCATCTGCAAAATACCTTCAGATCCTTCATTTTCTTAAGAGTTCTTTCAATTGGCTGTTTTGTACATGTCACTCTTTTCTCCCCGTGGTAGCTCAGCTTTTACTGATGTAAAAAACAGCTTCTGCCCAAAGGAGTTTGCTTTCAGCTGGGCTCTGCAGAACAAGGTAGTCACCAGAAAAGCAGACTAGAAGCTTGTACTGTTCTACATGCTCTGTGCTTTCCATCCAGCTGCTTATACCTCCTGCCATACCAGAGCACACAATCGGGACAAATAACTATTCGCCAGAAAAAGAACGGAGAACTACCTTTCTTGATAACCGACCTTTCATAATACGCTTAACTGTATTTATGAAGGTTTGAACAACCTAGACTATTTACAGCTGAAAACTCTTACTGAGCTTTTCATTCTTATGGAGTACACTGTTTCAAACAGCCAAAATTGTTTTCTGAACCAAGTTAATTTGTGTAACTTTATAGTTTGGTAGTGTAAATCAAGATTATTTGCAAGATCTGCTCTATCAAAACTGTCTTAAAAAATGCAAGCTGATATTTTTTTCTGAAAAACATATGCTGTCATTTATTTACAACTAAAACAAACTGCAGCTACATTCACTTTGAAGACCATATGTAGCAGCTGATGCCCAACTCAGTCACATTCTCCTTCTAGTAAATCTACAGAATCTGATCTTCCATAAGAAAACACAAGGGCATATTTCCCCTTACATTACTCTGAGATATTTAAATTTATGGAAAGCTATTTGTGACAGCCATGAATGGCTTCCTGGAACTGGCGCACATTGTATCACGCAGAGAATAGCATTCCTATGGCAACTGTCTCGTCACATTTTAAAAAAAAAAAAAAAAAAAAAGGATGAACAAGAAGCACTCATCACCGTCTGTTTTTCATTTCCTCAGTAGTATCTTGTCTTTCCATTCACCCGACTCTTTACAGCCAAGACAGGAGGACGACACCTTTGAGTTAAGCTCCATAGAAGTTGGCTGCTTGGCCATTTGGTCATTAAAGCTCTGAACTGACACCGCCAAGAGATCTGTGTTATTACTCCTGCTTCTGCTGCTGCCCCAGAGCAAGGCACAGCCAGCTGCAACCAGCTATCCCCTTTTTCCTAGGACATCAGGCTGACAAGGATGTCCAGTATATCTCTGCCAGAAGTCTCTCAAACAAACTGAGCCACCACCACCCTGAGGGAGGAAGCCCACGGCTCATCCCAGCGCAGTTGCTGCCGTCATCCCTTGCCCTGACAGAAGCATCCCAGTGGTCCTCTGACTTTCCAGTCCAGCTCAGTTCCTCCTCCCTACACCTCCCCTTCACCCTCGGGGCAGCGTTAGTCACACTTTTTCCCCACGCTTCACAGGAGATTTGAGCCAGCTCTGCAGTGCCATAAGCAGCTTGCCCGTTTCTGAATCATACCTTTACCCTAAGGGGCTACAGAAAGGCATCACTCGTGTTTGCTCCGCTTTTCTAAATGCTTCTCTTTAGCGTGCCTTGTATAACGCTGAACGCATTCCTGTATGAGAACTGGAGTCTGACAGCCATGAAAGACTGAGGAACTTATGTTTGGGGAAGAAACACACAACAGCAGCATCGACAGGAAGACTGGCCTTCATGCTGCAGGCTTCCATGATTTCACCTGTGCTTGCTGAGGCTGCAATGATCTGAATGCAGAGCTAAGCTGCTCAAATTTTCGAGTTTCTAAACAAGAAACCTAATGGTTATTTTTAGCAAGCAAAGCAGTCTCTGCAGTCAGGAAAACCCGGAAAACTCTTTCCAGCCCTCCCCACTTTCTTCCCAAAAATGACCACTTTAACATCCCCAGATAGATAAAAATATTTAAAGCATTACATGAAAACACTTCATTGACCTTTGAAAAGTACTATAAACAGCTTCATATCCTCATTCTGCACCTCAAACTGGCTGTGATGGAAAAGACAGGCAAATAGCATGATTCAACCATTTTGACTTTCAAGGTCTTCTCTGAAAAATGTTCAAACTTTTATCATCTCTAAGATTGGAACTTGTCAGTCACAACCCCCACGTTTCTTCATGCTTTGTTCAAAATACAAAAATATGTAATTTCTTCTCTTAAGGAACTTTTCCAAATCTTTCAAAGGATGAGCAAGTTCTGCCTTATTTCACTTCTCTTTTGTTCAAGTTCTGAATAGTGTGACTGTGCTCAGACTTAGAAATACTGCACTGACCTGCTCAAAATTAAGACTGGATTGGGATGGAGTTTGCTTTCCTGCACTTGCTTCCTTGCCCAAACCACCCTATGATATCACCAAGAGGACTCCAGAACAAAATTGCACTTAGGAGAAACTGATAGTGTTTCCAAGATTATTTTTTTCCTAGTCCCAAGCAGACTGATTTTTCTTTTGAGACACAGAATTAGCACATGAATTAGCACATCTATATTGCAAGCAGGTCCGTGTATATTTTGTCCTGCTACTACAACTCTGCAGTCAGGATGTGAACTCTCAATCTTCAACGAGTAGAATCTAGAAACAGGAAATGTGCCCATAGTCAGTTAGCTGTGTACTATGTGAACTCTACTATCTGCTTTACATACTATATCTGTACTTGGCTTGTTATTGAAAATGTCATTTTTAAAATAGTTGTTTTAAACATTTCCATTAGATATCTAATGGATCACCTAAACCGGCACTCCAGCAAATTAAAATAAAAATTCATCAAGCCAGTAAAATATCCTTGCTCAGCAAATTTCTCTCCTGATTTGTCCTTAAGGATCACTTTATATATACACAAAGTCTTTCTAATAATCTCCCTTTCTCCATCATTTAGCATTAGCTGTATGCAAGCTTATATTTATTATATCAATAAAATTGTCCATATTTTAATACTTTCCACAAAAATTAATGCAATAAGTCATGTAATTGCTGCTCTAAAAACATCTGTGTATTTATTACAAAAATGCGTTATTAAAAAAAATGCATAAAACCAAATATTTTTCGTTGTGCCGCTACTGCTTCATGCTATAGCTTTATGTTAATTAGCAGCTTTCTTGTACAAATGAGTTTTATAGGATTCAAAATAGACAGAATAAGATAATTGGAGAATTGATATTCTGTTAACAAATTAACGTCGTTATTGCCAAGCTGACGCGATTATTGCAGAAGACCTTTCTCATCTACCTTGCACTGTAGTATCCCTGTATATACTGTAGTATACTAGTATCTAGTAGGGGATTCTAGAGGCCTGGACACTTCTCCAAGGAAAAGAAGGTCTGGAGAGGACCTCCATCATCCTGTAACTCTCTAATTCAGCAAGGAATTCATAGAAGATATCACAGAATCACAGAATGGTTGGGGTTGGAAGGGACCTCTGGAGATCATCTATTCCAACCCACCTGCTAAAGCAGGTTCACCCAGAGCAGATCAGACAGGAAGGTGTCCAGGTGGGTCTTGAATGTCTCCAGAGAAGGAGACTCCACAACCTCTCTGGGCAGCCTGTGCCAGTGCTCTGGCACCTCAAAGTAAGGAAGTTTCTCCTCATATTCAGATGGAACCTCCTGTGCTTCAGTCTGTGCCCATTGCCCCTCATCCTGTCGTTGGGTACCATTGAAAAGAATCTGGTCCCATCCTCTTGACACCCACCTTTCAGATACTTATAAACATTTATGAGATCTGTCTATGTATCTATCTATCTATGACAAAGTTGCCCCATCCCCAGCATCATTTGAGATCACTCATTTGTTGTTGGCTCCTGAGGACAGCCAATTCCGAGAGCCTTTGTAAAGGAACTGAGCAGTCTGAGGAGGCCTCAAGCAGGGGACAGTGCTCAAGTACAGCGAGGTGGGCAGAGATTCCATAAAATATTAAATTTCTGATGTTTCTGGGTGCACAAGTCTTCAAAATTCCTGGCAGTGATCCTTTCTAAACAATAAATAACTGCAGAGTAACTCCCAAAATTCCTGTTCCTCATATACAATGCTGTCATTGCAATGCACGAGCTTGAAGATGTATGGAGCAGCAATTTAGGGACTCTAATTGGTCATTCATTATATTGGTTGAAAACGAAGCAAAGTCTTTTATTACCAGCATTATCAAAACTGCTAAAATGCAGGGAATATTTATGTGTCTCTTATTAAAACAATGCTTCCCGCTAGCTTAGTAGTTGTGTAACCTTTTAATCCCAAGCCCTAGCTCAAAGGAATGAGCAGAAATTTGCAGTAAATTGTCAGAAAGTACTTTGAGATTGTGCAACTGAATGCACAAAACAGCACTAATCTGATGATGAGCAGGTGAAAATTCAATAAGCCTCTCTGAAGCAGATGTTTCTTCAACAATCCCCTCTTACACTAGTAAAATGGTTAATATAATCTTGACTCTGACAAGAAAATTTAAACCAGTCAATTGGACGTTTCCTGCAGAGAAATTTATAAAATATTTCTGGCTGAACTGAGGAATAAAATTATATAAAGCATTGCTTGATTTAATACATTTTACACAGATTTAAGAAAATGGGTCTGAGGCTACCAGGAAGCCAGTGTAGCAGCATACATTACCAGAAGTAACTTTCTATGATCATTTAATTGAAAAAAAGCTAAGAAGAAATGCTACTTCAAATAAACACAGATTAAGCAGCGAAATCCCTTGAAGCCTGTTGCGAGTACCAGCACATTAGATCGGCTAGTTTGTAAAGACAGTGAAAGACACAGTGTACCAGCTTCCCATAGCAGAGCCTGTACCAGCATCACTCAGAACTGCCATTTTAAAATAATGGCCCAATGGAGCTTCTCTAAGTTATTCATATATCATTTAGGAGGAAGGTTGTGAGAGGTATTTGAAATAACTTCCAATAGCACCAGTGTGAGAAGAGTGAGGTAACTGAAACTCACATAATGAGGATGGCCCTGGGCCTGCCTTGTTGGACCCTCCCCTCATGTGAAATAATGTCCTGGGGAAAATGTGGGCAGAGGGGGTACTGGCAGCTGCCAACAGTGGAGAAGGAGCAGATGCCTCCTCACTGGATCCCATCTGGCCCAGGATGGACTGGAAAATGCAAGTTAGGAACACCAAGTCATGGTATCTGAGGGAGATTTATCACCTCCCTCCGTCCCTGCCAGTTTTTGCTTTGGCAGGGGCATGCGCCACGCAATAAACTCCAAGAAGTCACGTTAGCAATGCAGGATGTAGGAAAAAGTGAATTTTGTGCAGGCTGCCCAGCCCTGGCATTGGAGGCCCCATCTTTGGCTCCAGGTGTCCCTTTGAGGCTATGCTGTTTCCTCACTGCCCCCCCAGCCCCAACAACTACTTCTGCTACTACTTTGTGCCCGCCCAGTGCTGCTAGGAAAGATACCTATTAGTTTCATCTTTTTACTTTTAGTGTATATACACACACGTGTATATACATATGTGCATATATATTCTTCAATTATATCTATATATGTACAATGCTTGCACATAGGCATGTACTTCAAAATTACAAGGAGCAAATTTTCACCGTTAAAAGCTCCCTGCCTTCAAATGCCAAGGTCTCCCTAGTGATCCTCAACACTCACACATCTGCTGCATTCTTTCATCCCAGAGGAAATTTATTTAAACGATGAGACTTTTCATTTAGGGCACTTTCTAATTAAACTACCAATCTTTAAACTTCTGCCTTCTAAGACTCATTGTTCTTTGCATAAGATGAGAAGGCAGTCACAAATCATTGTCTCTATAGAGACACATATTGGTTTTAAAAAAAAATAAAAATAAAAACACTTACAGCTTGCAGTTTCGTGTCCTTGAAATTAGAAATGCTTGTATAGGTTAATATAGGGAAATAGACAGCCTTTGATCTGTTAGACTGGGCCCTCAACACATCCCAATGTCCACAACATCTTTTAAAAATGTATAAATTCTTTGAGATTTTAACTGTATTGTTGTAGACTCACTAAAAGTTCTTTAGTTCCATACATAGGGACATTACCTCACGTATGAGATTTCCAAGTTCCCATTATTACAAATAGGATAAAATCCATCTGGCACCATATAATATTTTTGAATTAGAATAGAGAAGTAAAAGTTGAATCTTAATGTCAAAAGGATTACAGGAAAGCACTTACCTTATAAGGCAAGACTTACAGAAAGGCTGAAATTAGATTAAGCCCCTGTTCCCTATTGCCTCTCCACTGAGTTCCCTTTTACAACGGTGTGAAGATAGCTGGTGAGCCCCTGTGGGATAACTTCCCCAAGAGATGTGATCTTGACATGAACATTACTACAAGAATCCCGAAAAATGTTTCTTGCATGCCTTTGCTGTGGTGGTTACCCTCATTGATGAGCCATTGCAGGCCTGACATCTCCATAGTTCTTAAGCACTTGTACAACCTTCTTGGACCACTATGTAACACCCACTATAGACACGATAAATGTTCTGCTTGGAAAGCTGTCTGCCAACTTCCTATTATTGGTATCTTGGGCTGTATTTTTTTCCTATAGCTCTAGAGGTCCACATTGCAGATTTCTATATACAAACTAGTCTTCCTAGGCTCTCTTCATAATCAGTTGGAACAAACAAGCACCTCAAGGCATAATTAATCCGACTGAACTGAAATGTCTACTTCAGGATGAGAATAACTGTGCCCTAGAGATGCCTGCTTCTCTGTGTAAGGTGACAATTCAGGACTAGGTGGCTGCACTTAGTCAAAGACATGTCACCATTTGTGTTTGAAAGAATTCTTTTCCCGCCACACTCCCAACGCGAAGCACAACAGGAGGGTACTGAAATCTTATACAGTCCTAAGGGGATCCTGTACACGACAGCACACTAGAGAGCTTGCCCTCTAAAGAGCTGCTCTTGTTTTGAGAGTAGAGACTCAACATTTCTCAGCAGAAGGAAATAATCAGTTTGCTCTAATTAATGTGGCTGAAAATGTGTACTAAAACAGACTTCCTCCATTTTCCACCCTTATGCTAAATAATTTGACAGGGTACTTCATGCTCTTAGGTACCTATTTCAATCCAAAACACCCTCTGAACAGCACTTGTAGCTAATTGATTTGTCTTAATGTACTTCCAGCTTATTCTTTAATGCTCCAGCACGGTACTTTTCAAATTCTGAACACAGCAGAAGGCCCCGCTGTGAGAAAAGCTTCTCTGAGCTTCCCCATGTGGCTTACAAGCCACAGTTCACGGAGGAAGAGGCAGTGGGAGGACATACACCACCTCCAGCCATGCAAGAAGTGCACAAAGCACCCATGTCCTGAGTGATCAGGTTTAATCCTTTTGACCAGCGCAGACAAGGAGACAGGCTACCAGCTGAAGCTTGCCCCTTCAGGATGTATAAATGGGTGGCTGCTAGGGCCATTTCTCTCAAGCTTTTAAATGGGAGTTTCCCAGAGGGAGCACAGGGTGGTTGCTTTGGGAACTAGCTGACTTTTCCAGTCCCCAAGTCCACCGTATTTAGTGTCATTAGTACAAAGACAGGCCAAACTAGGCTTTATTTTGTCCATACACTCAAGCAAGGCACCACCATGTTAGAATAAATATTAACTGTGGACTATTCTCCAATATCAGAAGCTTAAGCCTAGGGGTAGATTTCTTCAACAGAGAGAGGAAGGGAGGGAAAAAGAAAAGGCGGGGGGGGAAGCTTTCTCTTACTTTTAATCCTTCATCCAGCTTCTGCCAAGAAAGAGAGGCTTTCTCAGTGTAAAACACGGACGTATAGCTCAGCCTCAGAGAAGAAGCTGCCAGTGTTAAATGTGCTTTAAGACAGCCTACCAACTATACAGATTGCTCCAATTTTCTTTCCTGAACTTCATGTGTGTAGTTTGCTTGCTGAGGTGCCAAGTGCACTAAGGATAATGCCAGATGCATTTGTGGCCCATATGCAAGCATGTGGCATGGATAACCTGCCCCAGAACAACACTGGTGATGCTTCATCTGGTGCTGTGTCATCTGCAATTCTTGGCAGAAAAGCTCTTTTCTGGTCCCACTGCTTTCAAAAAATATCTCTTGCCAATATCATTGTGATCAAATGTGTCACAGTTTAGCTTCAGCCATCTGAAATGGAAAAACGACCAACTTTCTAGTCGAGCACCAAGTTAACTTGACAAGGAAGAGAATGTGGCCCTTTGAAGCATAGTCATTTTCAGCCACACTCCTGTTTTTGGAAAATTATTTTTCTTACTAAAGAAAAAAAGGAATTGGAGAGAAATGTTAAAAAAAAATATTCTTCATGGATACATCCCTCAGTTATACCTTTTTACGCAAGAGACCTTCAACCTGTACCTCTGCTTTAGGTACAAGAATATCCAAGGACCTGCTTCTATCTTATTATTCCTAATTTAAACACATCAAGGAGTGTTTAGTCAAAGAATTTTTCCACTGGCTTTACTTGGAGAGAAGTCTATAGCTTCTGACCAGCTAAATTGTCTTTAGTTATTTATATTATTATATTAATATTTATACATTTTTATTATTTATTATTATATTTTTAATATATTATATTATTATATTATATTATTATATTAAGTTATTTATACTCTGTTCTCTTGTTGCACTAACAACTAAGAAAATTACTGCAGCCTTATACAAGGCATGACGAACATTTTGATTTGTCATATCTGAATCCATGTTTTTAGAAGTTTAAAGCATTCAAACTTATATGGCCCTTCCTTGGAGGACAAATCTTTCGGCAGGGTGACTGTAATGGATCAGTTAACAGGTTCAGCATTTGATTTCAATTCACCCTGCGCATCCATCAAAGCTCCCAAGCACTAGAGCTTTAGGAGAGCAGTCATTTTCTAACTACCTGAACAGATGGCTGGGAAGCACAGTGCTTGCACCCAAACCCTAGCCTGCACCTTCAAAAAACTCATCTACAGTTCTACACCTGAGTGCAATGATAATTGCTTCAAGATAAAACATTACAAATGCAAAGTACCACTAAGAACAGTAAGTCATTCTTAACCGTAAGCTCTTTGTCTCAAAGGGCTCTTCAGCATCCTAGATGCCCATTACATTTCCACCCAGTTCTCCAGGCTTAATAAATCACCCATCAAAAGAAGCCCTCGAGAAGTTCAAGCAAGAGCTAACAAGGCCATCTGCAACCTTTCAGTGCTTAAGCTTAAGCTTCAGCTCAGTTTATACCTTATGGATCAGAAGTGCTGGGGCTGAAAAACAAATCTCCTACCTGGCAGATGTTTCAGGAATTCTTTCCTGTTGGGTTCTCTTCTGCAAAGATAATGGACAGTGCTTATTGCTCAGACTACTTGCAGACTGTACAGAAATGGGCAGCTATATAACCAGCTCGCTGCTGCCAATTGGTAGGGATGGGGAAAGACAGCCACAAGGGACCATTTGGTCAAACTGCACAGAAAGATATCCTAAATGCTGTACTAAACAGAGGGCTGAACTCAACTTGTCCTCAAGTCACTTTCACCACTAGAGTGAAAGGAAAGTACTTAGTCTACCTTCTATAGAGCACTAAGTCATCCTTCTTCTATTTTTTTTTTAACATTGCTTTGCAGCTAAAGCAAAAGCCAAAAACTTGTCTAACTTCACCAGTTTCTGTGTTTCTAGTATAAAAGGAAGGAAAAAGGGGATGTGGGAAATACTCAGCTTCTCTTCATGATCATAGACATTCTGTTGCTAATATTATCAAACATCCGAAAGTGTCCTGTACTGTTGGCAATCCAGATGTCCAAACACAGAAAATTTGGATAATTAAAGCTATATGGATGTGGATTTTCCATTGCCACTCATTATTATTACTACTATCATAATTCTGTGTCCTGAAAGAGGGGCTGCGACTCCTTTATAGAGAAGGTTTATTTAATTAAACCCATATATACAGCTAGGAAAACTGTTATGCCTAGAGGAACAGAGGCACCATTTAACCTAGGTATTGAATATAGAATTGAACAGATAAATATAGTCCCTGACCCAGTGTTTGCAATATAGCAGTTGAGGGGAATACTATTAAACAATACTTAATTGTTTTAAATCACTACAATTTTAAATACTTAAGTATAACTTATTTCCTAATGTTGATACTCAATTGCTTTAAATATTTAGCCAAGATAAATTGTACCATAAAGATTTGCAAGCATTCAATTAGATGTTGAAAGGCTTTCTCAGGAAATTGGTATGTGAGGTTCTTTATCCTGTTTCATGGAGAATAGATCTTTATGAGCTTTTCTTTGGTTGTAAACAGAGCTTTAGGAAAAGCAAGCAGTTAATTCTATGCCTTTTGGCTAAAGTTAATAAATACAGGCAGTCTTGGTTGTCTTTTTGAACAACTCCCCTATATTTGACTGTAGCAATAGCACTAGAAACTTCTTTATAGGTAGTAAAATATAACTTTTAACCACACAAAACTAGGTCTAAAGGAGGCATTTGGATTTGACCTCACCCCTACCAACTGAATTGTTATTTCTGTGGCATCTGTAGCCTACATCTAGGAATAAAAATATCCTGATTGAAGAGGACACATGATTTGAACGTGCCTTTAATGTTCTGATCAAATGATCTTAAAGGGCAGTAGAATCTTAAGTGAAAAGCAAAGGCTTGAAACAGCAAGAAGTCTATAGACTGGCATTTTTACTATAGTCAGAAGAACATTCCTGTGCTCATCAGTCTCTTTTTTTGATAGATAAATGATCCAAATATTCCTTCTCCCGCAGATCCCCAGAAACATTTGTGACATTCTTAAAGGCAGTTACTTTTTAGTCTGCCTGCTCTGAGACCACACATATAAATACTTAATAGCACAGCTTATGAAAACTTTTCAAAGGCAATTGCCTTTCCTGTGACAGACCTTTTGCTGGTTTTACATAACTGCTTTTAAAGTGCAAGTGCAGTAATTATCATCGATGGCAAACTGAGAATATTAAAAAGACCTATTCCCATACATAGGTCATTGTAATTTATAACACCATTTTTATTATCAACCTGCAATGCAGCCAATACACACAGCTGATGAAGCCTGAAAAAATAACTGTTGTTATTATTCTTATTCTTGTAAGTTGTGATACATACAGTTGTGGTCAAAAACCAAATTCTTCAGTTTCAGGCTGGAAAATAACCTTCTCATGCCATGGAATCAAGCAAATTAAAAGCCCCTTGCTACCAATTTCCTAAACGGATGTCTCTTGTCAACAATTATACTGCAGACTTTTGTTAGCACAATACCATCAATGATGCAGCTGAGCTTCCTTGTAGGGCATACTTCTTACCCACACACAAACTCAAGAAAGCATACTCAAAATAGCAGAGTAAGAGGTCACAGGTACCTCTTCTCTACTCTTACATTTTAACAAAAATAGAGCCACCAAGACACCAACTTCTTGTACTTTGAAGACTGGTCAATATCCCCCTTCTGGATATTCTGTAATAACCAACAAGGCAGCAAAAGAGTTTTAATTACTTTAGGCTGGAAAAAAAAAATGTATTATTAAGAAACAGTCAGACAGTTCTTTCTTTAAAGCCAATTAAGGCTAATGGTCCTTTAGCCTTGGTCTGGCAAGTGTTCAGCCAGACATGGAAAAACATGTATGATACTGTCAGTGGTACAGGGCAAGAATCCCCAGCCGGAGTGCATCTATTTTTCTAGCTGAAAGAAAATTTCGGGGAAAAAGGACCAAGAAATAATCACTTTGTGTTCAAAATGCCTGATATGTCTGATGAACAAAACTCTTTTTCATTGCATTTCATTATCCCACCAAGAAGCGATGAAAGCAGAAGAAAGAAAGAAGGATCTGCTGCTCCCCTGAATACATCGCTGCTCACAGCAGCCTCATGAGGCTCCAGCTATTCACCGCAGGTTTGTTTCAGAGACTCAAATACCCAAACTTCTAACAATCACTTGTCTGTAAATACTGAGCATCGTCATTTCCGAGTTGCTCTGCAGCACAACTTTCTGGGCATCATTAGTGCCACTCCACACCATGACATCTGAGCAACCTTTGACGAAATTAAATGGCCCAGATTAAACTAGCCCACAGTCAGACCAAAGGAGGAACAATTGCAAGCTGTAACAGGTTATTTGAACTAGATACTTTCTAGTCTAAGTGCATTTCACTCCTCACTTCAATCCCAGGACTATGCACACAGCTGACAGTTAACAATGAATTTACAATGCATAAGTACTGGAATGCCCATTTTACATATAGAGACACTTAAGACATTCATTCACCCAAGTTCTCCTAGTATCTTTGCAGTCATGAAGGCACAGAAGGGACCCCCACCAGCCTGCTTGGCACCAGCTGCTGAGATTCGTGTGGGATCCTGGGCATACAGGGTAAATGTCAAGATGGCAAGGAGATGACCTGGTGCAGAAGAGAGAAATCAGTTCTGGGAGGCAGGAAGGTGCCAGCACACTTGCTTGATCCACACTGCCCTGCTCCACCATCCAACAGGGACCTTCCCAAACTAGTTTTGGCACAGACATCGACCACTTCTAACTGAATAACTACCTCTAGTGTTTAAACCAACCCATCTATTTCTTAAGCCTGAAGAGACACTCATTGCTACAGTTCTCTAAACTGGGCAGAGGCAAACCAGCAAAAAGGGCGGCCAGGTTCACGGGGTTGGGCAGAGGCATCTGTTTTGTCAGGCATTACACACAAAGACCAGTTCCATCATTCTTGCTGGCTGTTGCTGCAGAAGCAACATCTGCACAAAGAACATATTTCCTTCTTACCACCCAACTTCAACACTGCTCACTACAGGAAAAACAACTCTTTCTTAATCATCACAGAAGTCAGAAGCCAACATCAAAGCAGCACATATATATACAAAAACAACAGTTCATGTCAGGTACCCATTTATCTAAATTAAAATCTTTATCCATTTCAATGTAATAAGGAGCATAAAGCTACTGATCGCATTAAATGTAGCTGGAACAGGTTACAGCAATGCTTTTCGTCATAACAAAAGGTTAATCTAATGATCCTGTACCATATTTGATGGTTATCAGAAGAAGTCAAGTTTTTTTTAGGGGCTGGGGTTTTTTTGGTTTTTGTGGGGGATTTTGGGGGTGGTTTGTGTGGGTTTTTTTTTTTTGGGGGGGGGTGTTCTTTTGCATTTGGTTTGGGGTTTTTTTGTGGGTCTTGTTTGGTTTGAAGGTTTATTGTTTGTTTGTTTTCTTGTCAGAGTTCATTTTTTTGTTTGTTTTGCTTCTTTCTTCAGTGTTCTTCTGTACTTACTTTCCACAATATATCTCATCTCCAACTGAGATATACGAGAAACCTTCACGGCATTTACAGGTCTGCAGCATTTTTTTCATGACTAGCTGAAAATAACAGTGAAGCAAGGACCTCAGTACTTTTGAGCGTTTTTCCCTCCTACAATGCTATCTCAGATCACATGTTTTCCAAAAGGTCCTGTGCTGTTCTTATAGGATTTATTTAATTAAAATTTGGATTTACGTTAGTTGATGAATAAATGATTACGTCTATGAGGTTTTCTTCCACACCGTGTTGCATACTTTCTAGTGAATTGAGAGTATTGACAGTCAATATTCTGGTCAAAACAGGTCACACTGGAGTAATCAAATGAAAAAAAATATAGGTGCAATATTAATAACATGTTATTTCCAACACAACAGATTCAAAGATTTTGCAACAAAGTCAGCTGAATGGCCTACATTAGCTCCTAATGTCTTCTAACAGAAAAAGAATTTCATTATCAGAAACAGTGAGAAAAAAGCAATGGGAATAAATTATTTGCAGAAGGAAAATACTGTGATTGCTTGCCTAGGTCTAAAGCAATCCATTTTAATTACCAGAAAGGATAATAAATGTTGCAGTAGAGGTCAAGCAACAGTGAAGCTGGGAGCTGCAGCTAATGTTGCTGGAACTTTTCAACCCCAAAAGCCAGAGTTAAACACCTACAAAACATGCAGAGCTTCCAAGTAAAGACAATATATTTGATTTCTTCAGATGCTGACAACTACATTCATTTTATCTGTTCCAACAGCTTTTCCTAATAGTGCAAGGGGGCTCAGTTATCCTGCTGCTCAGCAGGAGCTGTACCTGGGAGGTGGAGAGGAACGTGCACCCCTCACACAGACAGTGGCGGGAACAGCGGGCAATGGAGCTTGCTGCTCTCCAACAGCAGATGCGACAAGGCCCACACCCTCACAGGGGCTGAAAGTCTTACTGGAGCCCCAAGTAGCCACCCACAACCTTCAGGGCCTAACACCACTGCTGGAGGGCAGATTCCTCCCCATCCTGCACAGTGTCTGGGTGCAGCCTGGTCTGGCCAGGCTGAGGGGCCATGAGGGAGGTGTGGTGCCCTCCGCTGCAACGAGGCCTGTTCCACAGCCCTCAGCAAGGCGAAACAAACTAAGGACAGTGATGGGGTCGGCCATAGCCTGGCCACCCCCAGGCATCACTCCAGCCAGGGCAGAGATGCAGTATTCCCATGGGAAGGAACAGGGATGCTCACGGAGGTTACAGACCTCCTTACCACGAGGACACATGCGTGCAGCACGCCCACAGCCAAAAGTACCCCCTGCCACCTGCTGTTCCTGACCATCATGGTACAACTCTGGAGTGCCAGGCAGGCAAAAGTGTATTCGTGTGCTCTTCTATGGTTTTATGCTGGCTTCATACTCCAGTTGTATAAATAAATGAGCAAAAAGTTACAGTAGCTCCCAGACACAGCAGACAGGACAAGGTTCCAGTGGTTCCCTTACCTGAGATATCACTGCCTGTTCACAACGCCCCTCTCCTAGATTTTTTGGTTGGTTTTTTTTGGTGGTGGTGTTTTTTGTTTTATTTTGGGGTTTTGGTGGTTGGTTTGGTTTGTTGGTTTGTTTATTCATTTAAACCACAGCACAGTCTTTGGGACTTTAATCTTCAAACACTGGAGAGCAAGCCCACATGCCACAGGACTTAAGTAGTTAGGCAGCCCTTACATTTTGAAGTGGATTGATCCCGTGGTCTTTTTTTGGAGTTGCTACACTACTTATTATATCACATCACAAAGGTGCTGTGATATAGCTGGAAGGGCCATATATTATAGAATTAGTGTCATCAGCTAGTGATTTGGCTATTTCTCCTCAGGCTTGCAAGTTTTACTTGAAGCCATAGATACTCAGGTCAATTGATTAGACAGAGCACCCTGTTTATGCATATGTATATAACTGTCTGTATCTAGATCTGTATCTTTTTAAGAAAGCCTCCAAATCTTGGGCCTATGAGGGGGAATGTTTGATATATATTACCTTGCTACATCCTAAAGATCGTAAATCAAGAAATAAAGAGATAAAAGAGTCCCAGAATGTAATGTCATCATTTAGTGACTAAAAATGTGAAAACATGAAATTAGAAAAAAGAAACAAGGGATTAGACAGATGTGGAGACTTGCCTGAATCTGTTCATTGCTCCTTTCCAGAAGAGTTAACATTAAAATACTCTTCAGCCTCAAAGAGCAAAACTCATTTTGAGCACTAAGAAAACCTAGCTTTCAATAATGACTTCTTAAAATAGAAAACATAGAAATGATGGGCAAAAGTACAATGTAATATACAGATGTATCTACATAAGGGTATACTACGTGAGACCCTATACTACATTTCTCCTTACTTGTCAACAGTATATTGCTGTTAAAATGTTAAAAGCCGCTTTCCATAAATTTCAGCAGCTTCAAAGGGTAAAACTGAAAAGGCATTTTAGCAGAGATCTTCAGTTATAATTCGGTCTTGTCCAGTCTCCTGGTAGAAAAGCAGTTTGGCATGCTGTAGTCCATAGTTAAATCTTCAAGCTTCCCAATGTGAGACTTGGGCTGTAAGCAATCTGGGGAAAGGGATTCAGTACTTCCAACAGTGCTAAGCACAATGTTGCTCCCATACATAATAAACAAGCTAGATGATACAGAAGCAATGACTCGCCTTTGATTTTTCCAGGCCTTTTCAAGTCTCTGAAGATCAGTACATTAACCATTTGCCTCTGTCCTTTACTCTTGCTTCTTACCACATTATTATGTGAAAGCACATCTTGTAATCTTTATCTCTCTCAGAAACTACAGGGGCCATAGACAGCCTACAATTGCTGAGAATCCACTGGAGGGTTTTGAACTTTCCTGAAGCAGTTCAGAGTACTGATGTGCCTTCTGCGTATTTTGGTAATTAGACAGTCAGTTTAATGCTTCTCTTCAGCACCAGATTAATATTATATGTTGTCATGTGCAAGTACTGTCAAACAACTTTTTTTTAAACAATCCTTGTGAAATGTTTTGAAATATATCGCAAATTTACATCAAGACTACAAAGAAATATTGTTATCATATTTTAAAAAAAAGACAAATTTCATTTTCTCAGCATACAATTTAAGGAGAAAACAGCTGCTAGAATTATTGCTTCTTTATGTTATTATTATAATCAAAATCTAAACAATAGCTCTATTCAACTCTCTTTTGAAACCACATACTTTTTTCTTACTCAGGAAACAAAGAGCTGAAGTGCTGTCTACAAGCATCCCTAGGATGAAGTAGTATCTAAACGTGTCCACAGTGTTCAAGGCTTGAATAGTCACAAAGCTATGTTTTAAAATATCTTAGAAAGCCAACAACAATATAGTCTAGGGGGAAGGGGGAGTCAACAACAGTAAAAAAATATTGAAAATTTTTTTTGAAATAGTTTCTCAGGTTTATCATTTTTTGGCTGTTTTATCAATGAGAAGTTTGGGGGATCAATTGAAGCTGAATAATCTTGTCAGACAATTGCTGTCTGTACTGAATTCCTGGGACAGCAATAAGGTTGTTTTTCATAATTAATTCTGAATCATCTGCTTAAATTTTAAGAAGCCGTTCACAGTCATCTGTTCTGTATGTCAAATGTCACAACTACTTTGGAATTATGCAAAGGAAAAATTTGTGTGTGACAGTCTGCTATTTTCCTATCAGAAAGGAAGATGAGTTCACAAAGTGTTAAAGAACTTAAGACCTTATTTAGTAATCACAGCATCTGCAACAGACGATCTGACAGATCTAGGAAGCTTCCTAAGGAAGATAAATCCTTTTTTTCTGCGTTTGAACATATTTCAACACTATCCTGTGCTACAAGCTTTCTTGAAAGTGTTGTACCCCTAGAAATATACTGAAGGCCAAATGTTTCCAGGAACTATTCAGCAAGCTGTGATGCCAGCTGACCACAGAGATGGCCGTTCCCTGCCAAAACACGGTGCCGAGATCCCCGTCCTGACTGCGCACAAGCCATTTCCAGACCAGCAGCCGGTCTGGGTCTGGTGGCAGCCGCTCCATCTCGCCTCACCACAGCAGCCTCGTGTGGAGCCAAGTGAACGTGCCAGCTTGCCCAGAGGCAGCCCAGCAATGCCAAGCAGTGACCTCCACTGCACGGCACAGACATGAAGTTTGGCGTCCTGGTTCTTCAAATAACTTACTGCATTTGCGTGAATTCAATGCAATTCAGCAGCAGCATAGGATATAGCCACCTGCAAACACTATGCAGGGGGTACTCCAGCACTCTTCCTCCCTCATTTGATTTTATGCAGGCTGTCCTGGGACTTATTTTTCCACATACTAGTACTTTTAAAGTGGATCATGTTGCAATACAAACAAAGAGAAGCAGAGAGAAAGGCACGCTCAGGAGCTGCAGAGTATTTTGAAACTGTGAAAAGGAAGAAAGCTAAAGCCCGGTCTGTGCTAGAGGAGTTTTGCCAGCATAGCTGCATCCCAGATCTCAGTTGTAGATGGCTTATACAGGTCTGGAACAAATGGGTTTTTGTCACTAGCACTTATGCCAATTCACTGAGTGAACTAAACTCTTCTGGCTAAAACATTCAGCTGTGTCAATGCTAGGATTTAAATCCTTGAAAAAATAATTTAAAAACCCCACACTGAAAAAGCATATTAAAGCAGCAAATGAGGACTACCTAGGTATCTGGCACTCTCTTCCTTTGAAAGGTGTGCTCCCTAGATGAAAGTTTCTTGTGGTGCTCATGGAGAGTCTGACTAGTTACCTGCCTACGTTAACGCTCTGCCTCCATACAGTAGAAAGCACATACAAGAATGGCTCTGTGTTTCATATTACCAGCACTGTGGCACCCCACACAGAGTACAGCAAAAGCCATGTCCTTTTTAGTACAGAATTAAGTTTGAAGGCACAGAATCTGGATTTTGGAAAGACAGCTCCCAACCTAAGTGTACGCTGTGGTGAACAAACCAGTCTTGGTAGAAGCATCTATAAAACACTGCAGTGCCAGTTAGGAAGCACCAGTCTCAAATGTGTAGTTACACCTCTCTGCCTGGGGACAGTTTAGTTACCACTCTAAAATGGAAATTTCTGTGCATGTTCCCAGGTTGAGATTTTATCTGACAGTTCCCATACAAAATCTTCCTGTGCAAGTATCTCAGATCCATTTAGTAAGGTTTCCCCAGCCTTCCACTTGCCTGTTCAGAGCTCTACCTGTGCTCTCAGAGTTCACTTTTTCCATGCTAAACTAACTTTTGTGCAATGGTTTTTAAGAAAGTGCATTACAGACCTTAAGAAGGTCACCCTTCACAGCCCAGGCTCGCTGCTTCCTGGGGGTCCGTGGTTTGGCAGCATTTCAGGTGGGACAGGGTCTGTGGTGCTATTTCCCCATGGCACATTCAATTCACCTCTGTGGGGTGGTGGCAGCACCCTGCACAGGGCAGGACCCAGGTCCCTTTGCCACCCAGGCAAACAGCAGGAACTTGCTCTTGTCCTTCACCTCTTCACATTCTTCACAGGGTGTCTCCCTAGAGCTGTCACTGTTGACTGGTGGAGGTCACCAGGGCAAGGCAGCGTGGCACCCTCTGATGGAAAAGCATTGTCTGAAGGAAAAAACAAGCATCCATCCACGACAAAGTTATTTCCCACGGATGCATAACTTTTAGAAAGCTTTCAACAAATCCTGCCTGGTGTTCTGACAGCAAGTAGATCCTTTCCTCTCTGTCTTTCCCAAGGAGACTGGAAAAAAACATTTTGAGTTCTACTTCCGCTAAAAAGTTGATGCTTTTAATTTTCCTCCCATTTCCAAACCTACCAACTTTAAGTACTGCTTTCTTTGTTTTGCTTAAAATACTTCTTGGCCAGAGCTGCATGCACATCATTCAGAGGAAACAGCCTGAATTGTCTTAGCTAGTCCTGATAAAGAAAATATTAGAGAACTGTTGTTCAGTGCAAACCCAATGCAGTTTACTATCTGATAGGCCTATTCCATTACATATGGATAACAAGACCTAGAGAAAGACCTTCGTTCTATGAGATGACCAGATGAGGACTAGCATAAAGACAAATGACATAGTGAAAAAAAGTACAGGGAAAGACACTGAGAAGTATGCATAACGAGTCTTTGTAAAAAAGCATCACTCTCCAAAAAACTAGGCAGAGATTAGATGGCAGGTTATGTGAATTTTGCCATGTCTGCAAATTGTGAATAATCACAGATTTGTACTGTTCTTGTGTCACACAGAAACAGTGATGAAGAGGCGGAGCACACTGACACATCACCTTCACTCCTCTTCCGACAAACTCTTTGGAGACCAATTCTCCCTCGAAGCTGTCCTGGTGAGCACAGAGTAGAAAAATAAACATCCTACTGTTGTTCCAAGTGGTAGTTAGAAAATGATGTTTTCTTATATTGTAGATTGAAAGAGAGATTTTTTTCCAGACAAATATCTGAAGATATTGATTGTTTTGTTACCGTCCAGGAGTAAACAAGGTAGCTTCTTCCAGTTGAATAAAAGCTTTCACAGTATATGATAAAAACCACATTTGATAAAATTCCCAAGGAACTAAGACATAAAGTGCCCACCTTATCTTAGAAGTCAAGTAATACAGGAACTATTCCACCAAAATGCCTGTTAACTGGAAAACACTTCAAGTTGAACTCCTCCATGTAATAGATTTTCAGAGGCAGGTGTATCAGTGAAAAAGGTTTGTGACTTACAACTCCACACATATGTGTTTTCAGAAGGCTGGCAAAGAACATATGGCCCAAAAGCGTAAGGATGAATCGGAAGTGGAAGAAACAAAGCTGCATTTTATTACTGTTCAAAGGAAGTAAAACTACCTTCCAGCTTCCTTGCTTCAACGTTGCTTTGTGATTCCTACAGGTTTCAAGCCCTTATCTGAAAGGCAGCATTTTGAAAGACAAGCAAAACCATTTTGCATTTTCACTTCACTGTACAAATTGAGTTGTTAATCATGAAAGCAAGCTCCTCCCGCACAGTATAAAACTAGTTGTACAAATTATATACAGAGATGGGTGAACAGTCACTTATTTGATTCACTGCCAATCCAAAGAAAAACTTGAAACAAAAGAAAACAAACAAAAACCTTGCTTGTTCTTGAACGGAACTAAAATAAAAATTCTAAGCACCTTTTCCTAACACAGAGAATTTCTGGTTGAACAGAACATTTCAGACTGTTAGATGCAAACTAAATTAAGGATGGGTGGCCAAAGAGTGGGGATCAGAAGTGAGTGGCCCAATCACAATACGGAGGGTCCAAGTTCAGATCCTGGCCACACACCCAAGGAGACATGTGCCTCTAAGGACTGGGTGTTGACCACGTGGTTATATGGGACTTTTTCCACATAGAATACTTGCCATCATGAAGTACGGTTTTGCTCAGACAGGGGGATAGGGTGTCCAGACACTACTTTGTTTCTCACAGATATTTATTTGCTCTGCTCAGAACATCAGAAGCAAAAGAGGTGGCATGAAGCAGCTCCCACAGGCACTGTTGTCCAGGACCTGGATCTCCCAGGCCTGGGGCTCTTCCACACCACACAGGTTATGAAGGAGTTATCCAGATCATTATCCTGAAAGGTCTGGATTCTAGATGCAAACTAGCCTCAAAGAGGAAGGGAACTAAATCCCCTTATCTAATAAATTACAGAAATAAATCGCTGCCATCTCCTCTGGAGAATTACGAATGTGAGTCTGAAGTTTTCCCTTTCTCCAGACAAAATGATCAAATACACAACAGGTTCACTCTCCAGCCACCCAACAACTGAAGCTGCATTTGGGAAGCATGTTTTCTGTTTTATATAAGCAAGCCTGTCATCCTGTGGACCATGCCATTCTTTCTGCTCCTTCTTCCCCCCTCCCAGAGGGCTGGCTGAGAAGCTGGCTTGCCTCCCCGCCTTCCCCCTCAGCTAGATTAAAACAGATGGCAGAGGCACATAAAATAAAGAGCAAACACAGATGAGTGACTAATTTTCCAAAAAGAAACAAAACAAAAAAAAAAAATCAAACCCTCAGCTTCAACGTTAGAAGCAGCAAGGAATGCATAATTACTTTCTGAACATCATTCTTCCATATAAGCAAATGCAGCAGTTGCTACAGATATGATGACAATAAGGAAGGGACGTACCCTCCAGGCAGGCTTGGCAAGCAGCGTAGGACTACACTGTAGAACAACTGGTGCAAGCAGAGAACATGACAAAGGCATCAAGGAGTGCACCACAGACCAACCCCCCCTGTATATAGCAACCCTACTTCCCAGGCAGCTTTTGCTCAGCGTTCTGCTCACGGTTACCTGGCTGAGTTCAAAGCTAGCTCAAGTGGTACCTCCCCAGAAACTGCAATGACACCTTTGAAATGCAGGAAGCCAAGGAGCTGCCCCCTTGCAACAGAGGCGCGGGAATCCCCGTTGCATGGGCTTGTCATGTTTGGGCTTGAAGAGTCTGGTATTTTGCAGACTGGAAAGCACTTCGTAGTGCTCAAGAAGTAATGAAGCAAGGACCAAAGCCTTCTGGAGGGAGATGCGTCAAAGGAGCTACAGCCAGCATGCTGCAATTTATACAGCTTCAGTAGGAAACACGAAGGTGAGTTAATTATACCAGGGAGATGAGGACAGGAGCTATTTCAGTGCTTCGCTCTGCCCCTTTACTAGAGACTAATACCTTTGTTCTGGTCCTGATGGAGTTGGTGCTTCTATCTCTCAGCATCCAGTGGCACAGGGCAAGTTCACCTTCCCTTGGCAGCTTAAGCAAGCCCTCAGACTTCGCATCTCAGCTGCTTGGATGGAAGCACTACCTCCCTCCTGTTGATTTTGCTCCAGGAGTAATAACACAACAGAGCAGACAAACAGGGTGGTAACTTTCAGGGCTAAGTCAGTCATTTTAGCCATTTCAGATTATCTCTGTTTGCTGAAATAAATTAAAGAGCTATCTAGAAATTTAAAGCAAGCATCATCTTTGTTGTGCCTGACAAAAAACATCCTGTAGCATATCATTTTGCCAACACAGGGACTCTTAGACTGGTAACACGGCTAAGTAAAGCATCAAATGCAGGTTTACTACGCAGCATCTGTGCCTTGCATTCAAGGCACAGAAATGGACTTTCTTTGCCATTCTGTAAAAAATCAGAGCACCTGTGCTCCAGCAATAAGTGGATTTGTGCGTCTCTAAGCTGGAGGCACCTACCCTCCAGGACGCTCAGATTTGTTTCCTTCATGTGTTATACTGATATTCAGGGCACGCTGCAAAGCCTATCTGTTCACCCATGCTTCTCCTGAGGGGTGCCTGGGATGCTGAATTCTGGATCATTTTTGGCCGATATTAATTCAATTGATTTATATGTGATTTTCAGAGTTATGTGTGGTCTGTGCTTCTAGAAATGGATGTGTTGTGACCTTGTACAAGTGGAAATCATAAATAACTCCAGTTAACAGAGAATCAAGCAGCAAGAGCTAAACAGCTTCCTTTATTCCTCCAGCTTACTAATACATTTCCAATCCAGAATGTGCTCAGTCCCGTAGACTGAGACAGTACCACACGAAACAGGGAATCCAAACCATTACTTCAGTGCGCATATACAAATATTTTACAAAAATGTGCTGACAGATAAAAAACTGGAAATAACTGTACTTCATAGTTAAGCAGCAGATACCGGGGGAGGAAGGGGACATTTTAAGCATGCGGGAATGCAGAATGGGTATAGAAAGCTGGCAACCTTGTGATTTCTGCTTCTAACTTCAAACTGCTCATAGACATCTACTTTGCATGCCAGGGATGGTAGGTTTGCAGCAACTGCCTTCAGCTGGCAAATAACTCCTCTTACAAACCTGCCAGTCACATCCACCTTGTCCCAGGTGATTGTAGCTTTGTAGCTTTAGCATTGTAGCTTTAGGAGGCTTAGGAAGAGTTATTGGGAAGAAAGAATTTAAGGATAGGGGGCTAAGAATTACGTGAAAGTGCTCCTCTTCTTCACCTGTGGGGATGCTAGGGCTCGGGCTCAGGCTCAGCAAAGTACATAACCCCTGCCAGATGCAGTAGTTCACACTCTTTAAACAGATTTGTTTAATCCAAAAGAATATTATTTCCCTCTACTCATATTTAATACAATTCACCATTACTAAGATAATTATCATTAGTATACCACAAGGTTGGTATCTAAAGACACACAGCCACATTGGGAAGGATTTTTACAGGTTCATAAAAACTGGTTTCAGACACATTTTGTAGCTCTCAAGTAAGGCTGGTACTTATAACTACTTTATCCTTCTATGGTTATTTTAATCTTACCTCCAGTATTTGATTAGCCTATACACGAACACGTGATAAAAACAGGATAGCTGACAATTGTAGAGTCTTCCCTTTCAACAGGAAAATAAATTTGTAGCAGCAGTTTCCACGATAGCAAGAAAGCTGGGCCTTTCTAACCAGCTTACAGATCAGTTTGGCCAACAGACCAAGGAACCCTGCTAGCAGGTGAAACACTTCATCACTTCAAAGCCAGCTGAAGCCTGTTGAAGTGAAAGAGATGGGCAGGATCTACCTCGGCCACTGGCACAACTTCGTGTTTGCTTAATGCACAAAGACTCTTATTGCTTTCTGTAGCAATTTAAATACCCTTTGTTCCATCAGTGGCTCATTTCGCTATCTGAGTACTTTATCATTTTTAAATTAAAGATGTATTTTCCTAAGAAACCCACATGGAAAAAAAGCAAGCAAACAGCCTCCCAGTACAGTCAAAAAACTTTCATTCAAAAGCAGTACTTAAATGCTAATCAGCAAGTTTTCTCACTGCCAGTGTTTAAGCAATATAAAATGAACCAGGCACAAAAATCAAGAGCTGTAAACTTCTAACAGTTCAGTCTAAATTCAGGGTCACAAAGAGCAGGTTCACAATGCCTTTCCCAAAGGTATTCCCAGCCATGTTTCTCCAGCAACCAATGTTTCGTGTTATTTTCCATGTTTACTCAAAGGCAGAGGAGTGCTGTTTTCCAAACCTGGAAGGACAGACTAATGTTATTGAACAAGAGCAATTTTATTATTATTCTGTAAATCTCAGACATGAATGGGTGGTTATGGGCTTAACAACATACACACGCACTCCTGCAAAACCGAGGACCAACAACAACGTTCCATTTTCTTTGAGTGGTCACTAGACAAATCCAATGTTTACTTCGCTGATAAGGCTGCACAGAAGTTTTCCCCTATGCCTTCTAAACTGTACCAGTAGGATGATATATGTGCTTTTACAGACAAGGAAGTACTTCCATTCTGGTCGCTTTAACATGCCATATCTGGGAGGGAAGGTAAAAAGATTTGTGGAAGTGGCTAATTCCTCAAAAACAATAACATTCGTGTATCCAAGATAATAGACATGCTATCTTAGGTGAACAGCAGCTTCCTTTGTTTGCAGGGCACTTGTTCAGCAATTGAAAGCTAATATTTTAATGGGTCAACTGAAATATCATACTTGTATTTTAATAGCAGTTACAGATTAATTTACTGTATTAAGATCTACAAGGAAGACAAAGTACAACACATCCTTTTCAACAACCTTAAATTCAGGACAATATAATGCAATTGAAGCTTCAAGGCTTTCAAAAATTTTCCAACAACAGCTGCATATTGAAAAGGTAATAACACAAGTCAACACTTCCAAGAGCAATTACCATGGAATTTGAAATATAGAATCATAGAACGATTTGGGTTGGAAGGGACCTCCCTGCCCCAAAGCCCTATCCAACCTGACCTTCCAGGGATGGGGCATCCACAACTTCTTTGGGAAACCTGTACAGTGCCTCACCACCTTCGTGGTGAAGAATTTCTTCCTTATATCTAATCTAAACCCCTCCTCCATCAGTTTAAAGCCATTACCCCTTGTCCTATCACTACATGCCCTTGTCAAAAGTCCCTCCCCAGCTTTCTTGTAGGTCCCCTTTAGGTACTGGAAGGCTGCCGTAAGGTCTCCCTGAAGCCCTCTCTTCCATGGGCTGAACAACCCCAACTCTCTTAGCCTGTCTTCATAGAAGAGGTGCTCCAGCCACCTGATCATCTTTGTTGCCCTCCTCTTGGCTCACTCCAACAGGTCCCTGTGGTTCTTATGTTGGGGGCTCCAGAGCTGAACGCAGAACTCCAGGTGGGGTGCATGAAAGAGTGGAGTAGAGGGGAAGAATCACCTCTCTCAACATGCTGGCCACACTCCTTTTGATGCATGCCAAAATATGGTTCATCTTCTGGGCTGCACGGGCACATTGCAAGGTCATGTTGAGCTTCTCATCAACTAACATCCCCCAGTCCTTCTTCTCAGGGCTGCTCTCAATCTGTTCTCCACCCAGCCTGTATTTGTGCTTGGGATTGCCTCGACCCATGTGCAGGACCTTGCATCTGCCCTTGTTGAACTTCATGAGCTTCACATGGGTCCACCTCTCAAGCTTGTCAGGTTCCTCCACGTAGCATCCCTTCCCTTCAGCATGTTAACTGCACCACACAGCTTGATGTCATCAGCAAACCTGCTGAGGGTGTGCTCAATCCCACTGTCCATATTGCTGACAAAGATGTTAAACAGCACCAGTCCTCATATCGACCCCTGAGAAACACCACTTGTCACTGGTCTGCACTTGGACATCGAGACGTTGACTGCAACTCTAGTGCAACCATCCAGACAATTCCTTCTCCACCGACCAGTCCATCCATCAAATCCATGTCTCTCCAATTTAGAGACAAGGATGCCATGAGGGACAGTGTCAAATGCTTTGAGTTCAGTGAAGAGCTGATAAATTCAGCTTAATCCTTCAAGAGGGGCACTGAGTTTCCAGTTCCACAAAAGTGGCCTTAAAAACATCTGGACTGTAATAATTTCTTTCAAAATAGTCACATGTCACTGCTGAACCCATTCTATAATTGATGAAACACAGATTTCTCTTCAGTTCAGCATGGCTGCAAGCTTGTTTTCATTCACCGAAGTAAATTCACTGCTCAGAGAAGAGGGCTCCAAGTCTTCTACATTTCCTTTTTAAGCCCCATGTCATGTATGTGGCCATAAGGAGATGCCCACACCACAGGATAGAGGGACCATGCCTGTTCTGTGAGGCAAGAGCTCAGTAAACTCACAGAGGGATAACAGCAAAGTCTGAGCTGGAAGGACAGTGTGTAGTTATATCAGTATGCCCACATACCTGGGGGCATCACCTGAGATTAGATCTTCCCTGCACTAGATGCATGCAAGAGATAATCCATGCTGCTAAGAGAAGACGATATAAATAGGTAAAGTGGGGTAGCAGGGAAGCACTCCTGTAACTATTTTACAGAGAATGAACTGAAGCCCTTTAATGAATTTGCTCAAAAAATTACAAGAGAAGCCCACAGCAGAGGGGCAGAAGCCAGCTCTCCTGCATCGCAACCCAGTGCACTGTTTACAGGATCATCCTTCATACTCCTAAATGCGGTTCAGCTGCTTACTGAAGGCAGAAGCCAATGATGGCCCCTGATTGAACTGAGTTCAACTTAGCAAGAGGAAATCCAGAATTAGTTCATCCTGGCAGTGATCAAAAGAGAGGGAAGCAGCAGTCCTTAAATGCTGCCAGCGTTTCAACTCCACACATTCATAAAAGTCTTTTTAGCTAATGATCAGCCTTGCATGAATTCCTGCCACAGTTAGCAGAGGCTCCCCATCTCCCTTGGACAGGAAAGCCATCAAACTTTGTGACTGGCAGTCCCAAGCAGCACAGCCAGCTGAATGGCTCTGTAACCTCAAAGGAGGCCACCACCTTGGATGGCAGATCTTGTCACCATACTGCTGCCTCCTTCGGATGGAGCCACACTCCTTGCTCCATACAGCAGCCCGCAGGAACCACCCTGGGTGCCTGCTGCCGGGGCTCGGGGGGCAACAGCAGAGCGTCTTATCACTCCACGTAGGAACAGACGGGTACCATTAAAAAACAGGTTGTGTCCCATGAGCAAGAAACTGTAGCACAATTATCTATCTAAGAGCAGTACACTGAAAACATGGTGTGGTAGTCTTCAACCCTGCTGGGCTTCCATGCTAGCAGTCTGAACGAAATCTGAGCATACCGGCTTACAATCTTAAGACCAGACAGAAAAGCATACTTGGTGCACACGGCAAGTAAGCACATTGCTGTCACGGTGCTTCTTATAAAGAGCCTCCAAATCAGTTCAGTGCTAAGGAAACCTACTTATTCCTACACACCAGTTCTGAGAACCCACCCATACCATTTTCCTTACTCCACAGCCTCAAACTGAATAATCTCTGAAAAGCTATTAATCACCCTTCATTATCTCTAAATTGCTTTTTGCTTGCTTGCAATTAAGTACTAATATCCAAAGAGTTAGAAATTTATAAGGTAATTAACCATAATGAGTAACTGTTCTAAAATATGATCAACTGCTGTATATCAGCAGAAGTCTAAGTTTTTCCCAGTAAACTTTTTTTGCATGTATTTATACAAGCTTGAAAACAAAGAGTTATTTAGCAGAGGTTGAACATTCACCAGATGTTATATGTGCCTATTCCTTCTCTGGGAGGCTATAGTCAAAAATATCCTCAAACTAGCAATTACTGTGGATTCAGAAGGTTTTAAGGTGACACTGACATGAAGAAAGATCTATTTTTATGCATGTGAAGTATATTTCAAGTTCAGAGAGAGGAACATAGGGAGAAATCACACACATGCTGTAATCAGCTCATGCACAGGACAAGTTTTGATCAGCATTTGCAAATATCACCACGTAAAATGTTTCCTTTCCTAGCTCTTTCATACAATTAAACGCTGGTCAAGATATGCTAAAAAACATCTTGAGTGGGTTAATATCATATTAAGCATTGCCCAGGTTAGAATATCAAAACAAATCAGGGAGCTGGGTGCAGGGTTATAGACAGTATATGAGATTCTTTTTAAGCCACTCCAGCATAATACCCAAAAGCTTTAGTTATGTTAATAAGACTCATTTTTCGTAAGAAAAATTATTCACTTATGTATTTCCATACATGTAGCATCCAATGTAACACAAGTGCAACCCACTCACTACACTCCAAAACCTGTTAAAGAAAACCCAACATAGGGGTTCACCTGGTAGACCTTACACACACAAGAAATTACATGTCAAAACTCACGAGAGGATGAAATCTCATCCTCTTGTTGTGAATTACAAACTCGAGTTTGATCCCTGCTTTTTGCTTCCTGCAGAGCCATAAGAGGAGTTAGACTGTTTCTTTAGAGAGTCATTAGCAGAACACGTAGCATCCAAGTTTTCTGCAGTTTTCTTCAGCATCAATCACAGAATTGCAAAACTTAAGGAAAAGTGATGTTGCTTTCAAGACTCTAATCTGTGTATAATATTTCAGTTAGACAATAAGTCAACCATTTAAAGCTTTAAAGTTTATTCAGCTGTTTCGTTTTAGAGTTGCATACGAGGAAACACTAAAATGAAACTTCAACACAATTATTTTTCTCCTGCTTGTTCTGCAACGTTTAACGTTTCTGTTTTCTCTTGAAAATTACATCCCAGTTTAGAAAGCCCATGCTTATCTATACACAAGGAACGACTCACTCATGGGGAAAAAGGAGTTTATAGAGAGAAAAGAGGCATTATGTTCACTTCCTGTGGATTAAAGTCATCAACAGTCATTAGGTTGCTTAGCAGAGTAAACAGCGCTAGCATAACAGCGGTATTAGTATTTAGTTTAGGATGAGGTTGGCCATGTTTAACCAGCTTCAAGACTCCTCTACAATCCAGCCAGAGTAAGCGTTTAGCTGGAGGGCTGGCTCTGCACCCCAGGGCTGGTTCCCCCGTGCAGCACCCTGCAGGGCAGTGCCACCTCAGGCATCCTCCTCTCCCGTGCCAGGCGAACATGCCCTTCCCAACAGCACGAGCAAGGAGAAAGAGGAGGCCTCTGTTCTGGAGGCAGAGCATCCCACATAGTGCTATTCAGGAAAATCTGTCTGGAGCCAGAATCATTTCTAACGATAAGACTGAGGTTCTTGTAAGTTTGGGACCCATAGTCTCATAAGATGACAAAAATCAAGACTTCCTGGAGACTGAGGATGCACTTTCTGAATGTTTTTACTTTTCCAACAGGTAACTACTACAGCTAAAGATCACCTCTAAAAAGGAACATGGATTTAATAAACACAACTGAACAAAACAGTACATCAGAAGAACTATTCAAATGGGTGACATCCAAGATTCTCATTTCCATTACCCTGTCTGTGCTTGCACTAATGACAACGGCCATCAATTCGCTTGTGATGACTGCAATAATTGTGACAAGAAAGCTCCACCACCCCGCCAACTATTTAATCTGCTCTCTTGCAGTGACTGATTTCCTTGTGGCTGTCCTAGTGATGCCTTTCAGCATCGTCTACATTGTAAAGGAGACCTGGATCATGGGGCAAGTGGTGTGTGACATTTGGCTGAGCGTGGACATTACGTGCTGCACGTGTTCCATCTTGCATCTCTCTGCCATTGCTTTGGACCGGTACAGAGCAATCACAGATGCGGTGGAATACGCACGGAAAAGGACACCTAAGCATGCTGGCATCATGATTGCAGTGGTATGGATCATATCCATCTTTATCTCCATGCCGCCTTTGTTTTGGCGGCACCAGACAACCAGCAGGGATGACGAATGCATCATCAAACACGACCACATTGTCTTCACCATTTACTCCACATTTGGCGCCTTCTATATCCCGCTGGCCTTGATTCTGATCCTTTATTACAAGATATACAAGGCAGCAAAGACATTTCACAGAAGAAGTGTCAGCCGGATCGTAAGGGAGGAGGTAAATGGACAAGTCCTTTTGGACACAGGTGAAAGAAGCACCAAATCAGCTTCAATGCCCAGCACAGCGGAGAAGACATCAGATCCCCTGGTGGACTGCGATAAAATCAATATCAGCCTACGAAGCCCTAGATCTGAATCTAAGCACGAGAAGTCCTGGAAAAAACAGAGGATCTCTAGCACAAGAGAGCGAAAGGCAGCCACTACTCTGGGTCTGATCTTGGGGGCATTTGTGATCTGCTGGCTCCCTTTTTTTGTAAAAGAAGTAGTTGTTAATACCTGTGAAAGATGTCGTATCTCAGAAGACATGTCTAATTTCCTAGCATGGCTGGGATATATAAATTCCCTTATTAACCCTCTAATCTACACAATCTTTAATGAAGATTTCAAGAAAGCCTTCCAGAAACTTGTGCGGTGTAGGCAATATCTTTAAAAGCTTTCATTAATATAAGGAGAACTCACTCGTTGTTTTTTTAACCTGTATAAATTTATATAACTGAGATGACATTTGTTGTATTTAAGGAAAAGCAGCAAGACATCATTTACATGATGACTTTTTTGTATCAGTAGTATTGAGAGCATAAGTTGCCCAAGTTTTAAAGAGATGGATCACCTGGGATCAGTTTTGCACTGGAAAAAGAGGTAGCATATTGTGGCTCTGATCCAGTTGGGATTTGCACAGCTGCCTAGCTTGAAGCGTAAGGTATTACCTTAAACATGAAGGAAATATATAGTTGAAATAGACAAAGAAACAAAATTTAAATAACTAAGTAACCCTCAGTCATGGATGAAATTTTAAGTGAAACAACACATAGGTTTTTAAACCCTAATTGCAAATAAGAAGCTAGAAAATACACCTTGGAATGAAGACGTGATTTTATTAGTTTGGCACAGGCCTGCAGCATGGAGCCAAGCCATTCCCAGCGAACAGCAGTAGCTTTAAAATTTCTAGCATCATCCTATGTTGATTAGCTGAGTGCAGCTGCAGCCCTGCCTCTTCCTATAGATTAAGAACTTCCCTGTATTATGCCTTTGCAGCACCCCAGCTGCAGGCAAGGCATTTTTCATGGGTTCCTAGTTTCATAGCAAGCCATTGCCCGCTCACGACAGACATGGACATAGCCCCAAGGGAAACAGAGAGTTGAGATGCCTCCAGTGAGCTGGGTACACATGTGCCTGATGCCATTAGACACCATTTCAGTAGGGACCAGGGTCAGTTAAGCTTACAAAGAGCACCTCGTCCTCATGGAGATGTTAGAAGTGAGAGAAGCATGAGACACTTGTTTCTTCATGTCCTCACCCCTGCCTCACACACCTGGCCAGCCGTTGCCCCTGTGACTTTCTCAGGACCAAACACAGCCACACAGTTTGTGCCCAGAGCATTGCTGACGGTGGACGGCTTAGTGAGGTTTGGTTGAGGACCACGTAACGAAGCACTTGGGCTGGCAGCTCTGGCTCAGCATGCTCAGCCCTCCACTCCCAGAAGCCTGATGTCCCCCAAATCTTTTCTCAATTGCGCTAGGGCTGTGCACCACCTTTCCAAGCATATGAGAAAGCAGAGACCAACCACGGTGCTGGCAGTGTGGGTCTCTGGAAAAGGCCATGCAGCAGCTTCTCCAGTGAGGGCTGGAGACAACGCTCCTGCAGTACAGCTGCCTGCCTCCAGTCTTCAATGCACACCCCGTTTGGGGATGCTGTGGGATGCTCACTGGCTGGTACCTCTTCCCTCCTTCTCCCAAAGATTATAGCCCATGTCCCCAGTCCCAGCAGAGCTAAAAGGACCTTGTAGGTAGTCCAGCCAGCCCTGGCCAACTGGTCCAGTCAAAGATAACCAAGATGAACAAGTCCCTCTGTGGGCTGCCTGCTAAGGCCTCAACAGTGGCACCTCAGCCGATCTTGGTTTACACACTCTAGAAGCCAAGCCGCAGCACTAATGAGTGTAACAACAGTCCTTTCCTCAAAACCAACAGTGCAAATTCGCCAAAAGCTAAATGTACCAACAAAGCAGTGGGCATTTACCCTCAAGTGCCAATGAGTTACTAAGAGCCACACCAGAACCCCGGCACGAGTTTTGCACTTTTTAGGATAAACAGATTTAGACCGTGTCACTAAGACCCTGGCTTTGCATTCACTGCTGGACATTCAATGCTGTCTAGCAGGAATAGGGACTTGAGGCTCCTTGCAAGAACTACAAACCCCACCACAGCAGCAGCAGTCTCCTGCAAAGGCACTCTGATTTGGCATGTGGGCCAGCAGCTTAGGGAGATCACAAAGAAGCTGGCACATGAGTCCACTATGCACACCCTTAGTTTGGGAAAGGTATCACCAGCGGTCTTTGCAGTTGTTCTTCCAAGAGACTTTCAGCATTCTGCATTAGATAAGAAAACCCAAACAAAGGCAGTCACTGTCATTCCTCTCTCTCTTTCTCCCTCCCCTGTATCACAAACTCTGGAGTTTAATGATTTTTATATTTTACCCATTAGCTACCAGCTGTCCTAACAGCTGTCAGAGATGTTTCTTGTAAGATGAGGAGGTTTGAAACCTGAGATATTGAACTAATTTGTTTCTGTCACTTGCAACTTACCGTATTCTGCTTTCACATCAAGGCCCAAACGAGCTGCTATTCAGAAGTACTAGAAATGGTGCATTTGCTTTACTGTTGATTTTAACCCAGCTAGGAATCTAATGGAAAGCTCACGTCATGCCATGCAGCTCTAGCACAGTGGTAGCACAGCTAAATTTTGAAGCTACTGGGATGCAACCGAATGGAATTTGGCTCCTGCTCGGTGCAAGCTAGCGCGGTTTACTACCATTGTGGTCAGAGCACAGCCTCTGCAGACCCTGTGACCTCAGCTGTGGCTGTATTATGCCGAAAGAGAAAAACTGCTTTAACCATCAGCTGTGCTCTGCTGTCTCCAGACAGAGCCATGGAATTCAGCTTTCTGAAAGGATTAGCAGATTAGCAGAAGGCAGTGAAGAAAACCCCACTGAAACATTTACGATTGAAGACCTCTGTTTCCCACGTTTCCTGAGTACCAAGTCATAACACTGGATATCTAGGGGCAGGACGTCGTCTCCCCCTGTTTCTCCCTTTATGACTGCTGGAGCATAGAGTATATTGTTTATCCTCTCACATGTAAGAAGTTTGACAATATCTTGTGAAATCAAATTGGAAGAAAAAATACGGGTTGCTTGTAAGGAGAAAATATACTTAAAATACTCTTATTTAAATAATAATAAGCTCAAAGATTGGAACAATATGTAGATAAACAGAAAATAGCTGTCATTTATGCGCTGTTAACAGTATTATACTCTGAATCTAATTAAGCTGCTAAACATTTCTCAAGATGCAGGGTGGTTTCTTTTGTTTTCTTTTCACTGAGCTGTACCTGCTTACCCTTCTACAGTCCAGTGTTGGAAGATGCAACTACAAGCAACCTAAGCAAATGAGTGGGTAGCTAGCCTATTAAAAGCACTTGCGGCTTGTGGACCATCATTTCTCGGTGTCTGACTGTAACTCATCACTCTAACAGAATCCACTGTGCCAAACGCATTATCACACAAGCCCACACAGTATCATTTCATATCTAGCATTTATCCATGAATGTGATGTGTTAAGAAAAATGCCTTTTAAAATGCATAAAAGTTAAGACTTCTGTAGGATGCTGCTTCCCCCTCCCCACAAAGTACACAGGCAACAACTCGATTCAAGGAGCAAGAAGGAACAAGACTTTACGCACTGGAGCCAAGATTGTTTGCAAGTAGCTCTGTGCCCCATGAGAGCTCAGTCTCAGCAAACAGAAAAAAAGTCTGGTTTCCTATCTCTACCAGAAGACTCTGTGTGTGTATTGCAGTGAAAGGGTTTACATCTATTCTGGGGATTGCACAAAGGTTCCTGGAACCCTGTCCCTGCTGCAGCTGCCCACCCAGCCATCCATCAGTTTAGATCACCTTTAACACCCAGAGAACTGGATTTGGAGCAGCTGAACTGCTCTCACTTCAGCTTTCACAGAGAATGATTCCTGAAGCAGCTGTAAACACTATATCTAGCTCAGGTGGATGTTTTTTTCTAACAGCAAGCAGTTAAATACACCTCATTATCCTGTACTCATTTCTTTGCCTTTCCTCCCTACCAGATGCTTTATTGGTACCCTTTCCTCTTGAGGATGGCATATCCCTACAAAGGTCTTGGGGATGCAAATATACTTTTGTTTTACTGATGCAGTCACACTTGTTAACGCATGACTGTACCACCCAGAAACACCCACCTCATCCAAATGCGCTTTTGGCAGTCACTGTCTTCAGCTGGTGCCTGATTGTTCTTGGTGCTAGGGAGGTACACGGAAATAACTATGTGCCAAATTATTTTCTGCAGTAGTTACAAACTCAGCACATTATTTCTAGGCAAGTACACATTACTCTTTGGCCTTTGCATTTTGGATTCCTTTGCAGAAGGGAAACAGAAAACCACCACTGTAGCCATTGGAAGGAAGGGCTTTTTGAACTCTACACACCAAAGAGTAAATGTTGCGAGAAAAACATGAGGAAACTCTTGCTAGCACCCCTGTAAGCTTTAAGCATGAACCTAACACTGTGTCTCATCTAGAAAGATCTGCACCAGTGCATGGGCAGCTGTTCACAGATGGAGAGCTAATGGGTCAGGACTCATCAGCTGGTCACAGCAAGCACTCATAAACACTCCAGTGCCCGAGCAGTAAATGGCATCTGCTGGTGGCTCCATCTTCCTCCTCCAAAAATTGTTGCTGCACCACAGGAACAGTAGTACCGGTAGCAGATCTGCTAAAAATTACCAGCGAGACGTTGATATCTCCTACCGTGCAAAATCTATAAATTAACTAAACAGATATTTCTTTTTTCAGGATTTTTCATTTGTCTTTTGGGGAGTATGGGTCACATTTTCCTATTTTAATACTCAGCTAGGAAGGCTGAACTTCTAAAAGAAACATGAACACTTCCTTGATCTAGTGTTTCTATCCATCATTTAGTAACTCAGTAAATGAAAGCCTTGATGATACAGAGCTTGGCTAAGAAGAAGGATGACAGAGAACAGAACAAACAGAAGTCAGCAACATTGGTGTGAACAGTCAAGGCTACCAACTGAATTCAAAACAACCTTTCCGGCATCCAATCCTTCACTCGTAACAGACACCAATGATTGCAAGTAGCTTATATCCTCAGGACCTCACTAATGTACAGGATTCCTAAATTCCAATTGTTTACTTCACATGCAAATGAGTTACTTTTTACGTAAGAACTCTGCAACTCAAGAAAATTTCAGAGGGAAATGTTTCTCAGCAAGGAAAACACCATGTTTCATTAGTCAAACTACATTAGTACAATCATGTATTAAAAATCTTGGCTGAGGTAAAGTCACAGAAGATGCTTATTGAATGTTGTTCCCTTTTATCCATTAGTAGCTCAAATCAATTGTACCCACTTTTTAAGGAATATACTTATTTAAACTGAAGTTTTGACGGTATTCATTGTTACCAGATGGGCAGCACTAACAAAATTAGCCTCCTTTCCCACTTTAAAGCAAGATGGCTCCTATACATACATGATACTTTCACTAAAATAAACCTTTTCCTATTCCTCCTGTACACTCATTGATTAGAAACTCAGAGCAGTATTTTATCGTTTCAGTTTAAAAACAAACAAATAAACAAAAAAATAAACCCACAAAGAGCGCTAACTGCTAAAATAATGCTAGAGGAGCAATTAATCTTCTCACTTTCAGTTTAGATTATGACTGGTAGTAGACATTTAATGCAATAGCAAGCTCTCTGCTGGCAGCACTCCAAGATGCAAAGCTGTGGCTAATTTGTATGACAGCAAGCGTCTGCTAAGCAACTCACTTTTGGCTAAGCCTGGTTTCCTGTGTTTCACAGTATAAAGCTGCATAAAACAGTCCACAGCCATGAAATAAGAAATCAGCCAGTTTGCACTCCAGTTGTTTCTAGTCTGGCAGTCACTAGAAGATAGTTGCTCCACAAACACAGACCATTAACCAGCAGGAGCAAACCCGTGTCTTTATCCACAGCAAAAACAGTCAAAACCTTTCACATGCATCTATTATTTTGGAGGTAGCCAGGAGGCAGCCTGAACTGACTCATGGTCAGGTGAGCTCAACAGACCAGCACTGCTCCCCGAACAGATGCAAAAAGAGATCTCTTCAAAGGAAATGCCACCAGCAACAAGCTTAGTCAGTACTAACTAGTAACAAAACAAAGAGCAATCCAGCATCTGGCCCATCTTCCCTGGGCAATGGGGAGCTCAACCAGGTATTAACAGTCTCTTAATACCAGTTGCTGCAGCTTATTGTCTGTCCTAACTGAGCTGGGCTCTTTCAGACCTTTTGGAATGTTTACCAAGAAAGTGTTTAACTACCTCATCAGCAATGTGCTGGTCAGTACAGGGTTTGCATGCCCAATCATCATAAAGTTCACTTCTGAAGCCTGAGGTCATCATTCAGCTTGGGTAAACGCAAAAATATTGGAATTTAAGACAATAAAAATTCAAGGGTTTTCAGGTTGTGGATTTTTCTTCCACATCGACTTTGACAGCAAGTAAACTGCGGACATTTTGAACCCAAAATGGTTTTCCTCGCAAGATGTATCTATAACAGGCAAGCATGATCTTATTTTTCACACACATAAATATATTTAATATTACCATTGGACTGTTTCTAACCTAATTCATTGATGGACTTCTGCATTTTGACAAGTATTTCTCCCATTTTGTTTTCAAAGTGTGGAAGAAATATTAATTAACAAATCAGCTGAGGTAGGTAGGAGGTCTTATCTGCCTTTTACATGCAGAAAAACAGAAGCCAAGGGAAGCAGACATGCAGCACCTCAAAATCGGTGAGGTTCTGGGGTGCCATTCAGCATACAAAAAAAAAAGAGAAGGGAACAAAGGTTGTTTTCAAAGCTAGTGCAAGAACCACAGAATCACAAAATGGTCAAGGTTGGAAGGGACCTCTGGAGGTCATCTGTTCCAACCACTTGCTCAAGCAGGGTCCCTTAGAGCAGGCTGCACAGGACCACGTCCAGACAGATTTTTAATATCTCCAAGGACAGAGACTTTACTACCTCTCTGGGCAACCTGTGCCACTGCTCAGTCACCCTCACAGTATGAAAGCATTCCTTAGATTCAGATGGCCCCTCCTGTGTTTCAGGTCCGTTGGCTCTTGTCCTGCCACTAGGCCCTACTGAAAAGAGTGCTGCTCCATCTTCTCTGTACCTTCCTTTCAGGCATTTCTATAAGTTGATAAGTTTTCCCCGAGCCTTCTCTTCCCTAGGCTGAAAAGTCCCAGTTCTTTCAGCCTTTCTTCATAGGAGAGATGATCTAGTCCCTTCATCATCTTAGTGGCCCTTCACTGGACTCTCTCCAGTATGTTTGTGTCTTTCTTGTGCTGGTGAGCTCAGCACTGGACCCAGCACTCCAGGTGTGTCCTCGCCAGTGCAGAGCAGAGGGGAAGGATCAACTCCCACAGCCTGCTGGCAACACTCCTAATGCAGTCTGGGGCACCACTGGCCTTCTTTGCTGCAAGCGCACATTGCTGGCTCATGTTGAGCTTTATGTCCATCAGAATGCCCCCAGGTCCTTTCTTGCCAAGCTGCTTTCCAGCTCATGAACCTCCAGAATACATTAGTGCATGGGGTTGTTCATCCCCTGGTGTCAGATTTTGAGTATGCCTTTGTTGAACTGCACAAGGAGTCACATACTACAGTCTGAGGGAAGAAAACAAGAGATGTGGAGCAAAGCAGAAAAGGGGAAGGAGGAGAAGAACAAGGAGAGACAAAGTCTGAGGAGTTTTCTCCCTGTAGAGCGAGGCAGCCTTGAAATAAACTTTGTTGGACTCATCACAGCTCAGATCCAACTAACAGAAGTGCCAGTTCACTTCAAAGCTGCCTTGCACCTCCCAGGAGCCGAGCACAGAGGAGAGGAGGTCGTTTTGCCATCTCCACACCACACCACACAGGGTCAGTAAAGCACTCTATCTCAGCACACAGGATCCTTCCGGAAGACCAGTGTGACAATATTGGTCAGCACCAGGCACACAGAGCCAGTCAAGACTGGGGAATTACAAGTACTGTAATTTTAAAGGCTACAAGCAGCAGAGAAAAGAAAACTGAGTAGTATCAAAGCACATATTTTAAAATCTTATCTACATTTCAACCCTGCCCTCTCCATCTCTCAAAAGCCACCTTGGGCACAGAACAAGTGCTGAATGAAGACTTTGTCTCTTGCTTTAGACATAGTCAGGGATATATGCTCAGCTTGCTTTATGTTCCACAGATACAAGTCACACAAAGTCAAACTACTAGCATGTTTCCTGCCTCTCATGGTAAAATACCTTGGTGTTGCCAGTCCCTTCCTCCCCAGGTTCTGCCAGCCTGGCCTTCACCTGTGGCTCCAGCTTACTGAACACGGCATTAAAGCACTTCATAACCTATTTACTCCCCTGATTCTCTTTTTCCTTTGACTGGAGAAGAATAACAAAAGGCACTGAAACACCCTCTAAGCTCTAAATCTGCAAACAAGACAGGAAAAAAAGGAAAAAAAAAAAAAAAATGAAGCAGTCTGGATTCAACAGAAAATAAATCAAGTAACATTTCTCCGAGCCATCCCTGCTATTCAACCCGCTCCATGTTCTGACTGTTCTTACCCACAACACAATGCACACCCTGAATGAAGGGTGAGAGTTATTTCAGTAGAAGGTCTGACACAAATGTTACTGGACAAAAGAGCTCATATAAAGATCCTTCAGGGGAAAGAGGAAGGCTATGAAATAATAACCTGTTCTGCCTTCTCTCATCCTTCGCTGCACAAGGAAAAAGATGCATTACAGACTAGTGTGCAGACAAGAAAACCCAGCACAGATGAGAGAAGTGTCAAGGAGGAGAAAAGCCAGAGCAACAGAGCAGGCTTCCACTGAGGGCTGGACTCGGCCTCTGTGCGGAGGGGCGTTCTCACGGGGCAGAGCAGCTCCGCTTCAGCCACCAGACACTTCATGAAGGGGACAGCCAGCACCCCAAGCCCCTGCTCTGCGGGGTATGGGCAGCTGCAGCACCTGTGCAGGAGCAAGCACAAAGCTGCGCCCGCTGTGCCGTCACCCTCCTGCGTGCCCAGGGAGGTACGGGGGGGAGGCAAAACCAGAGCCAAAATCAGATGAGCGAGGTGGCAGCTCATCCCTTTGCTCAAGAATCACCTTGGCTCTGACAAGGCTGAGCTGCTGCGGAGTTCAGCCTCAGTTATATCTATTAAGCGGGCTTTAAAAACAAAAACCAGTCTATCTGAAGGCTAGAAATCATGTATTATAGCGTACAAACAGGGGACTCTGGAAATACACAGGAGAAACGAGGCGATATTAGATTGTTCTAGCCGTCCCAGGCCACCCACACTGACGGAGAGCTGCAGTGCCAGGTCTTGGGTCACGCCCGCTCGCCGGGAACCAGACCCCTACCCCCCTGCAGCGGGGCACGCCCGGGCCGGCCGGAGCCCCTGAGCCGCAGCGCCCCGGCGGCTGCCGAGCGGCCGTTCCGCGGGCGGCCGGTTCCCCCTAGCGGCCCCGGGAGCGCGGCCTGCCCNNNGCCCGCGCCGGGCCCCAGCCGCTCGGGCAGGCAGGGGCCGCGCCGCCCGGGGCGGGGTTCCCCCTTGGCAAGCTCGGCTGACTGCCCGGCCTCGCTTGGGCAGCTTTCCCCACACAGCCGCTCCGGCCTGCCCGGAGGGTCAGCGCCTCTGGTAAGCAGGGGCACATCTGGGCGAAAAACCCCGCTCCCCGTTGTCCCCAGCGTGGCACACGGTGCTGCTCGGTGCCAGGTGTCACCTGGCCCAGCTATGCAGGTGTCCCCCGTTGGCCACGGCTATGGGTGCACCCGTGGGTGGGGATTAGCGCCCAGCAGCACCAAGGGCCCAACAAGTTGGGGAAGCCGTTAGCATGGGATCCATCCCCTTCCTGGCAAGGTTCTCAGACCCCAAATGTCTACCTGCACTCCCATTCATTAAGGCTTCGTTGTTAATGGTGATTGATTGTGATGAGCGATAACGATTGTGATGATTGATAACAGTAAGTGATTTAGAGACGCTGCAACTAGGCACACTCTGACACACATGCATGAAAAAGAGTTTCAGTCAAAGGTTGATTAACATGCACAATAATCATCTGTAGTAGATACTACTAATCATTACTAGATCATTACTAGAACGATAACCCAAGAGGAGCCACTGAACACACAGCAGGTTGAAGACTGGGTAGGTGGGAGAATGGAGCAGAGGTGTGGTAAGCTTTCCACTGGGTTAATTAGGTGAACTTGCTTTAGCAGAGGTCTCCAGGCCTCCAGAGGTCCCTTCCAACCCCAACCATTCTGTGAATCTGTAAAACCCACTTCAGCAGCATGAGGCTCCTGGGACAACCAGCCACCAGCAGCAATGGAGGTTTCCTAGGAAGGAGAAGGGAACATGACATTTGCTCTCTGTTGTTGCTGCTTCAAGATTAAGGTAGTTTATGTCTCTGTAACATTTTGTTTGCTGAATGAGACTCTAGGGCATCTCAATTAAAGTTGGCAAGTCTAGAGGGTTCAACAACGTTTGTGAGACCTCCCAAGCAAGGGTCAGGAAGGACTGTCATTTGAAATGGTGTACAGAAATATCTGCACAGTTTGAAAATGTATATAGGGAAAAAAACCCATTGCAAATCACCAGAGATCAATTCCCCTAATAACTTCTAACAGTACAGGCCTCAGCTGCAGGTTAAAAGTCTCTAGGCCAGTTTATAGAGGAGCTGTTTCTTTTGTGGTATGTTATTGGGTTTATTTCAGGATTGAATTCTAAGTATAGATACCTAATACCAAGCATGCAGGAAATAGCAACTCACCTCTCCATTTAAAGTAATTACATTAAGTATAATAACTACTTTGAATTTGGACTTGTTTGTTGTTACCAGACTAGAGGTGTTGTTCACAGTTGCTCTTCACCACCTTTTGCTATTGCACAGTACTGTGTGAAGTGGCCAAAACTTCAATTCCAAAAGCTGTAACCCCTCTTGTACTGCCCTGGTGTAAAGGACAAAGCAAGGGACAGGACAGTGGAGAATTATGCTCTGAAACTACTGACTAGTCAATGACTGGAGTCTCATTCTCGGAAAGAAAAATTATTCACACTTCAGCATAGTTTGCCTTACTGCCTTCATAAATTTTCTGTTAAATTCTACTGACAGGGTCACTCGACCTGGTGGCACACTGGGCAGCAGGTTACGAATCATCCAGGTTCATAGGGCAGTGAGCACGTGAGACGAACACGTGCAAGAGCAGCAGCCCAGGAGTTTTAATGCTATTTTTCCCTCTTTGCTGGGCTGCATCTGGAGTCCCTGTTTCTGAGCTGACTGCAGAATGAGTAGATGTATGGTTACAGCCCAGGAGGAGCACTCCATCAATAAATATTGTCTAACTGCCTGAAACTCAGACAGCAGCACACTCGTGACATAGTTTTCAGCTTTTTATGGCCGGTCCCAACAGAGAGGGAGGCAGATGGAGAAGGATGGAGATAAATAAAAGAAATGCATTAAAATACAGTAACAACATAGAGGTGGGAAGAAGAAAGTGTTGAAATTAATAATTAATTAATTAATTTGCTATGTTCCTGTCATGAGATCACACTAGGGAAGGGGACGGAAAAATGAACTGAAGTTTCCCATGTGACAAAGCCAAGTACTTGCAGGAAGTCCTGGTTGAGGCTCCCATAGCCAGCTTTGAAAAAAACAGGATTATAAGGATCAAAAGAAAAACCTTTGGTAGCATCTGAGGTGTGGTTTGGACGCAATATCAATGCACACTGCTGGTACTGAGTAAAAAGGCTTTAAAGTCTCAACTGAGACTGGAAAAAGTAGAAAAAGAAACACTGTAGGCCACAGAAATATGTGTACAACAACATAGAGCAGAAATGTTACAAACTATCCTTTCCAGAGCTAGAAATGGCCAAATATAGGGGATACAGGACCACAGATATTTTCTGAGCAAGAGGAGAACTCGGGAGCTGACTCTTCCTAACTCTTCTGGCATTTTCACGCTAAGGCATTTTCTCTCTTGCTTTACCTAATCATGGATGTAAACCTGGGTCCTTCAGTTGGTCCCTGTCAGCTGTCCAATTCCATGTTACAGGAAAGTGAACCTAGAACTGTTTATGCAATTCACTTACAGCTTTAATTTTTTTAATTTTTTTTTCCATATAGGCAATGCAGGAGCCGCTTGAGCTGCTTTGTGAAGTGGAAAGGAAAAGTGACAGGTTTTCTAACTCCTGTGCTTCTGTCAACATCCCCATTTTTTCCTGTCCTATATGCTCTGGTTTACTGTCATACAGACGAAAAGTCACTAGAACCGGAAATTTCTTTCCTTTTACAAGTTTTGTTGAATTCTAAGGAGGAGAAAAAAAATCAAACCAAAGATTACTCCAAATCTTTCATAAGAAGTGTGAGGCTGGTTAGAGTTATCTATGTTGCATTTCTAAGGAAATGCACAGTGGCAGTATGATCCCATCTCATTCCCTTCTCCTGTGGGCTATATTGCTGTAAAGGAAGTAGGGCTTGTGTAATTACAAATATTTAGACACCCTAAAGACAAGCTAGTTTTAAGTAGTGGAGAGCTCACATTTTCAGGTTGTTCAGGGTGCTGTACAAACAATAACTTTACATTCATCATGGTCATGAAGCGGTGCAAACCACATCCTCTTGTTCAATAGCCCCAGAAAGTGTGGGTAGGATTTTAAGCCGAATACTGTTTTTCACAATATTCAACATTAGTTTGATGCAGAAATACCACAGGGACTTTTTCTACCTGTGATATTTCACCATATAATCGGCAAATACAAAGTAAACTCCTTCCCTTGTTCCCCTGTCCCAGCATACTTCTTTCTGTCACTACCTAACATACCCAGACAAACATTCTAGCATGGGAGGTTTCCTTGCTCAAATGTACTTCCTGGAGTTTCGTTGCTGAAACAGGCAAGAAGTTCAAACAATATCATCAGCATTGCAGGAGATCGTAGATATTAAATGAGCTATCTATCTCCTCTGCATTACAGATAGTATCTGTCAAAGGCCCTAAGGTAAAATGAAGCAAGTTAATGATCTAAAACAGGTAATGACAGCAGCTTCTCCAGGCCCTGGAAAACTAAATGAAGACTGATGGTGAGCCAGACTGCAGGATGTGGCTTGAAGCGCTACAAAGAGCAGTTAAACCCATAGTCCAGCACCGAGGGAGAGCACCTCGCCAGCAGGTCTCTCCCTTCAACTGAGCTGGTGTCTCCTCTGCCTGCAACTGCAGGAGGACAGTGCATGGACATGCTGGCTCTCAGGGACACGCTGGCTCAAATGTCACTGCAGGCAGGGAAAGGCCAGCCCACATACACAGCCAAGAAAGCCGCCAGGCCTCTATCCATATAGTATCCCCACTTAAATCATAGAATCATTTCAGTTGGAAGAGACCCTCAGGATCATCGAGTCCAGCCATAACCTCACTCTGGCATTAAACCATGTCCCTAAGAACCTCATCTAAATGCCGTTTAAACCCCTCCAGGGATGCTGACTCCACCACTTCCCTGGTCAGCATGTTCCAATGCCTGACAACCCTTTCTGTGAAGATTTTTTTTCCTAATATCCAGTCTAAACCTCCTCTGGCGCAACTTGAGGCCATTTCCTCTTGTTCTAATACAAGTACTACCTCCTATATAGGCTGCTGTCATTAAGCTGTGTTAAGGTACGGGCACTTCTGAGAGTTTTGAGGGCCTTTCTTATGCAAGGAAGTCCCCTGCTGACCAATTAGTACAGCTTGCCCTTTGCTTTGCATCATGCTGCAGGCAAAACGCAGAGCAGGCCAGCATGAACATGCTCCAGATGACTCTGATCTTTGTTGCTGAGAAGAGGCATGACAAGTATCACATCCCTCAGTAATGCATTTTCTGGTCTGGCTGTATATATATTTAAAGCATTGCTAAGTTACCCAAAATATAAATCCTTTAATAATCCAGCAAAAGATTGTCATTTCTGCCGCCATTTCTCCCCTGCTCTTTTAGATGTGCGTTTCCATTTCCTCCTTTCATGCTATGTCCCACTCATTGTGGTGGTTTCCTTGCTCCAACCCCATCAGGATGATCTTCTCTCCCCTCACATTGGTACCACCTGCTTCTTTGCAGATGTCCCACTGCTTTGCCCAGAGAGGCTCCACAGACCACAACACAGACAGACTCCGATACATAGCTACTACTTGCAGAGTCACTGCCCACAAATTCACTTTTTTCCTTCTGCACGTTTGCAAGTGTGCCAAGAGAGCAAAGTTGAGCATGCAGAGCTTTTTCAAGCAGAAACCCGTGAAGTACAGAAATAACAGATATTACCTTGTCCCCAAAAGGCTAAGGAGTGCTCCCCAAGAAAATGGGCATTAAAGAAAATTAAACTGAGGATAAACCAAACATTTATCTGAATGACAGCTCTGTCAGTCAGCAGTTTTCTCTGTCAGATGTCTGTTTTGTCCAGAGGCAGCTACGGAATTCCTTCCTTCCAGGCTGCTTCTGCCTGAAATTAATAAAATCCAAAGGTATTAGCCAGCATCCTTTGTGTATAGCGTTTTTAGATATGGGAGGCCAATGTGCTGTGCAATCTCCTTGCTGACCTCTCTTTCGAAGTTGGTTAAATATATTACTAGGCCCAAGCTGTAACAATCTAGCCACAAAACCCAAGTAGTGCAAGAGCAATGCATTGAGTACCTTATTTCCTATTTTAACAAATAAACAGGCAAAGCAACCTCATCCCACTCTTCCATTTCACAGGTGTGAAGGTTTTCTCCAGCCTTTTTCAACATCAGAGACTAAAAGTTGAAAATACATTTGTATTAGTAAGATCAAGGTTCAAGTTGGCAGCAGGGTTCAGATCTTTAACCAACTGAGATGCAGATGTTATTGATATCCTCACCTCTCAGGTTCACAAAGGTCACAAACTGATAGAAATATTTAAACGATACAACCTTAAACATCAGGATTCAGGAGCCTAAGGTTTTTTCGACTTCTGTTGAGCTGTTGTATTTAACACAATCCCACTTGCTGTAGTGCCTGAGCTTTTTGTTCTCTTTTATACTGATTGAAATAATGCATCTCCAGGAGAGACAAGAAAGTGCGATTGTCCTCAGTTAAAGAATCAAAACAGAGAGAGAAGCTACTTACTTGAGATCACAAAAGAAGACAACAGCAAGTAATTAAACCCAAGCCTCCTCATTTACTCTGACATTATCTTATTCTCTTCTTAGGTTTCATTACAGAATTTTTTAAAGTCTGTAAAATGTTAAAAGAAAACAAGCAAGGGAGGTCCTTTGACATAAAAGTACAGGGTCTAGAGTAAAGATTTTCTGAAAGAATATATAGGCATTTAATCTCTTTAGCCAGTATCATTATTCTTAACCTCTACCTTTCAAAATCATGGCTAAGGCTTCAGTAAATGGTACAATTGTGATCCTTTTGATTTGCCATTGGCAGCTGTGGTGTTCAGGTCCACTGGGTTTTCAATAATTTTAAGACCCAGGAACATCAGTAAACAAAACACAAAAGCTGGGTCTCAAACAGGTGGCATTTCAAAAAGTAAAACAAAACACACACAAAAAAATCAGAAGCTTCATGAGTGATCAGTGAGAGCAATGCTGTAGTCAGCTTGTGTTGTCAGAGGTGCTGGAAAGTGAAAAATCACGCACAGGAGGGAATTTGGTATGAAGCCAGGAGGAAAAAAGTTGAGCATATTTCTGTGCAAGTCCAGAATCAAATTTCTACTCTGTTTGTTCAATGTTAAGCCAAGCTAACTCCCCAGACTACCACCTGGTATCACGAGGAAGGGCTGTGATATTCCAGACATGGGTTAAGCAAGGTCAGCTGCATGCCAGCTGACCATTGTCACATCATCACAGCCAGCTGTTTTCTGATCCAGATGCAGCTGCCACAGGATTTGAGGAGGTAGGCTAGGCAGGTAGGGTTCTTTGTTGCTTGCATCTATCCCCTAAGGAACAAACACAAAAAAGATAATGGGAGTCATCTTGAGTGTTTGCCTTGTGTCAAGATAAATTTGTTCATTTTAATCTCTTCCCAAGCACCTGCTGAATCCTCTGATGTGAAGTCAATACACATCAAGTTAGTGATGAGGATAATAACTAAAATTTCTTAACACTTTGCACTGACCGCTGGTTGTGAGTGACTCCAGACACAAACCCCACAGGGTCCCCTGGCTCTCCCAAAGTATGTGGAGATGATGAGGGCTTCAGAGCTGAGAGCTGCTCCCACCACAACTCTTCTTTCTGTGCACATCCCAAGCAGGCCCACTGCTTAGCATTTGAAAGTATTTTGAAAGACCAGGCTTAAGACAGCTGCTGGCAATTCCCATTTTCACCCTGAGCTTCTTGATGTTTAAGATAGGTCTCTTTGGAGGGTAACCATTTTTCCCCATCCTTGGAGGGTCTCTGTGTGTTCCTTATGACCATTTCAAGAGAATTTGCCCGTATTTCCAGAGCTAGCTGGGGCTATTGTTTCCTTTGCTTTAGCACAGAAGTCCCCAGCAGTTTTTACTTCTTTAACGTAAAAAAATTCCAAGCTTCATTTAAAACGAAATCTTGAACTCCTTGGTCCATTCTTCACTATTTAGTTCCCTCCAGTTTTGCATGGTTTCCCCTTTTTAAACTAAGAGTCACAAACCCATATTTCAGGTCACATCAACTAAACCAACCTCACTCAAGCTATTTTTCTACAACCATCTCCTCTAAGTTGCTAATGTTAGTCACAGAAACAAAATTCTATATAGCGTCACCCTCTGTTGGTTCACTGACTGCTAGGTTAAACAGATCTTTTGATTGTCATACCCATGGCCTATGGTTGCTAATGGTTTTCAGTCTTGATGACTGAGAAATTAAAATTTCCTGTGATACAAATCTCAGGGGTATTTCTCTCTCTAATAGCATTAAATAATTCTTGGTTCATATCCAAATTCAACTCCCCAATCTATCCCAGAAGGGCCTCTTTGACATCCTTTCCTAGAATGATTTTGATCATAACTAATCTACTTTATCCACATTATCACTTTTTTATAATTCCTTAACGTCCTTAAAATATTATTCTACTCCTCCGCTGCCTTTAATCTGTTATTTCTATCATTTCTGTACAGTGCGTTTCCAATGTGATTGCTCCTTGTAATGTAATAATCACTGCTGCTATTCCACCTTCAGGCAGTCAATGTCATATGCAGTTTAATGCTTTGCACATCACCTGCAATATGCTTGCCTGGTGCCGAGGCACGAGCATGTCTTTTGTCTCTCTTCACCACATACTTTGTAGCCATGTAAAAGTAAATAATTTTACTATTGATATTGCCAGCTTGACTACAGTTGGCAGCAGTATTACTCCTTTTTTCCCCTTCTCTTTTTTGCTATAAAACAGCTATAAGGATTTCACTACTCTCCCGAACCACTTTCCCCCTTTCATAGTTTAAAGCTCTTCTCGTAAGTCTTGTGAAGTTAAATCCTAGTAAGGTATGTCTTCAGCATTATCCACGCTCAGACGAGTCCCCTTTGCATGGCTTTTCCTCCTAACCACAATCCTTGTACTGACTGTACTAAGCTGCAATAATTTTTCTGCTTTTACACTTCATTCCAAGGACTGGAAATATTTTACCAAAGCTCACCTGAATGCACTGTTCTTTGAGAATCACTCTGGCACAGTTATTTTTTATTCACTCCAGGCGCTGACACTTGCCTTAACAGGAAAAAATCCACTGCTGATCCTTCCTATGACCATCAGGATCTTTTTAGCCTCAACACTCTGTCCCAGGTCCATCCTCAAGGTCGCAGTCACAGAACCACAGAATCACAGAATGTCAGGGATTGGAAGGGACCTCAAAAGATCATCTAGTCCAATCCCCCTGCTGGAGCAGGAACACCTAGATGAGGTTACACAGGAAGGCGTCCAGGCGGGTTTTGAATATCTGCAGAGAAGGAGACTCCACAACCTCCCTGGGCAGCCTGTTCCAGTGCTCTGTTACCCTCACTGTGAAGAAGTTTCTTCTCAAAT
>VWYH01010666.1:165058-180428 GCA_013399365.1 Pampusana beccarii
ACCACCCCCCTTCTAATACACCCCAGGATGCCATTGGCCTTCCTGGCCACAAGGGCCCAGTGCTGGCTCATGGACATCCTGCTGTCCACCAGGACCCCCAGGTCCTTTTCCCCTACACTGCTCTCTAACAGGTCATTCCGCAACTTACACTGGAACCTGGGGTTGTTCCTGCCCAGATGTAAGACTCTACACTTTCCAACACAGTTGGATTGGACTCTACACAGTTCCAACAAACTGCTGCAGCTGATCATAGATGGGCAATGATAACCACCATGGATTAAATTATTTCTGCCTTACACCAGACTGATATCAGGAAAATGCTAACGAGAAAGGGGAAAAAAAGTCATTAGTCTTGAGATGCACTTTGCAGACACAGTGATGTGGGATTTCCATTTGAGTATCAGCAATTCAGATTCTTCTTCCTAAAGAAAGAAATTATATTCAAACAGTATTCTACCAGAAGACAAAGACTGGGATTTTGAGTGCACAAAAGAAAGACTATTTCAGGTTACGGTTTCCACAGCAACTTTTAATTTTATTGCTCATGTGTCTCTCTGTCTAATAAGGTCTTTCACAACATTTATATATAATGAGATGTTCTGTTGATGGGAAATGATTAAGAAATTAGTTTCTCAAGGAAAAGAAAAATCTGTATATATTCACAGCTTCACAAAGAGAAACATACATATGCATAAAAATGTTTGCATACATGTGTCCATTTTTATTTTGCTACATATAGCACCAAGAAATAGGCAACCACTGTTAATTACACAAGAATGACAGTGATAAAGAATGTGACAGTAGGTGCAGCTGGTAGAGATTCAGACCTGGAGGCAGGCAGTGCTCATGAAGGTATCATAGCTCTGCAGACAATAACTTGCCTGATTAAGGAGACAACCCCAGTGACACACTAACTTGTATTGTTCAGTTCTAATCTACCTGATTTGAATATTTCAAGCAAGTTGAAGATAAAGGCAAACAGCCAGGCCAGAGCTTTTCAATAGTTGGCTCACTCGTCTTTTTATTTTTTTTTCTCCATACAGCACTCCTCTCTCACACAAATGGAGTACAAGCAAGACCTTTATGTACTAAGCACGTTGTTCTGCATGTAGCCACTTGTTTTGCACAGAAGAGTGTGGTGTATACTTCAGAGATAATAAATCTAACATAGAAAGGATTTCAGGGGGTTTGTCCACGGTTTCTCTTTCGTATGCACAAATGGAAATCCAAAATATAAGCACAGCTAGATACAAACACTACTCTGTGGCATATAAACTCTTTTGGACTGTGACAGCAGTCAGACAAAATCAATCCAGAAAGCATTTACCTTTGTTTGCTCAGCAGTACTTATTGTCAGCTGAGAGAATAGAATGAGCGGAAACGAAAATTTCAGAGCTCGGAACAGAGTGATAAAATTAAAGTCAGAAGATCCAGAGATGTTTCATCAGCATAAAATGCCTTAATATTGTAGAGTCTGTGTTTACAGTATCCTATTTCCTATTATAGCTCTGTTAGTGAATAAGCCTCGCATGGTGGGTTGACCTTGGTCAGCTGCCAGGTGCCCACCCAAATGCTCTCTCACTCCTTCTCCTCAGCAGGACAAGGGGCAAAAATATGATGAAAAAGCTTGTGGGTCGGCGTAAGGACAGGGAGATCACTGTCACAGTTTAACACAAGCTAGCAATGTAACCATGACAGCTGCTCACTCACTCCTCCCCCACTCCCCAGTACGGGACAGAATCAAAAGAGAAGGGAGAAACTCATATAATGAGATAAACACAGTTTAATAAAATAATACTAATATATCACTGCTAATAATAATATGTATTAAATGGAAAATAAAATACAAAATAAAAGATACTAAATGCAATTCCTCACAAACTCTGTCCGCACCAAGCAGCCAGTCCCAGGAAGCAGCGCCTGGTCCTGAACAGCCGATCCCGGAGAGAGAAGGGAGAAAGGCAGAGAGGCCCAGAGACCGCTGCAAAATGGTAGGATGGCAAAAGGCTGAACTAGAGAAAGTCCCAAATGGAACTCAACTGAAATGCAACAGAACCGGAATGGGTCTCCATCCCCCCCCAGCCAGAAAATCTGACTTTCCTTAAATACAAAGCATGAAGCTAATGGCATGGACTATTTTAATTTATCAGTCTGGATGTCAGTCAAGCTCTGCCCCATCTATGCCCCCCTTCCCAGCTGCCTCATAAGTGTGGGCAGAGCTCAGAAAGACCTTGGCTCCCAGACAACACCACAGATAACATTAACTCTGTCCCAGGGTGTTATCTTCTTTTTCTCAAACTAAATCTAAACAATGACCATGCTAGCTATGAAAAAGAAAGGTGTCAAATTGTACGAAGAAAATTAACTCGCTTTCAGTTAAACCAGCACAGTCACCCACCAGCTAGTGTCATGGGCAAAGCAAACTTGACTTGGGGAAATTAATTTAATTTATTTCCAATTAATAACAAAGTAAGACAGTGAGGAAAAAAAAAAATTTAAAAAACCTTCCTCTCACCCCCTCTTCTTCCCAGTTTTACCTCCATCTCACCACCCCCAGCAGTGCATTGGGATGGGGAATGAGGGTTGGGGCCAGTTCATAACAAATTGTCTCTGATACTCCTTCCTCACACTGTTACCCTGCTGCAGTGTAGGTCCTTCCCATGGGATACAGTCCTTGAGGAATCGCTCCAATACTTGTCCTTCCCACAGGCTGCAGCTCTTCAAGAACTGCTCCAGTGTGGATCTTTTCCATGGGATGCAGTCCATCAGGAGCAGACTGCTCCAGCGTGGGTCCCCCACATGGCCAAAGGTTGTGCCGTGTGTGGTGTGGTCTCCTCTCCATGACTTCAGCTCCCTCCAGGAGCCTGCGCCAGCATAGGATCCTCCATGGGCTGCAGGGTAGATATCTGCTCTAGCATGGACCTCCACTGGCTGCAGAGTGGCATCCTGCTTCACCACGATCTTTTCCATGGACTGCAGGGGAATCTCTTCTCCAGCACATGGGCCGCTTCCTCCCCCTCCTTCTCCACTGATCTTGGTGTCTACAGGGTTGCTTGTCTCACGTTTTTCTCACTTCTTTTCCTCACATCTGCTGCACAGTGTTTTTTACGCTTTCTTAAATACGTTGTCACAGAGGCACCACCGGTGTTGCTGATGGGGTCAGTTTAGGCCAGCAGCAGATCCATCTTGTAAGCAGCTGAAGCTGGTTCCGTCCAACATGGGGCAGCCTCTGGTATCTTCTCACAGAAGTCACCCCTGCAGTCCTCCAGCTACCAAAACCTTGCCATGCAAACCCAATACACCTTCTCATTCTTTTAAGCTTTGCTTCTTTTTAGAAATTGCAGTAATAATCTGACTCCTTCCCAAAACCAATGTGGAAATCCCGAGGCATTACTGAGACACACTCAGCTAAATCACAGACAAGGAGCATCTGTGTGGTGACTTAACACACTTCGAAAAAATGCCCAGTTACAAAAAAAAAAAAAAAAAAAGCAAACAAACAAACAAAAAAACTGACTGTGACTGGGAGGGCACTGTACAACCCTAAACCTGCAGGCACTGATTGCTCATCCCATCCTGCAGCGCAGCCCATCCCACCCAGGCGTGCACCAGAGGAACGTGCACCTCTGTGCAGCACTGACCAGGCAAAGACAAAGCACTTCACCGACAGTAAAATCCTTACTTCAGAAGTCAGTGTTCAAACAAAGGGCCACTGATTTCCCAGATGAGTTGTGGCATCAGCCAGTGCCTCCTCAGCTGCTGAATCTTGGTTGCAAGGCGTAACAGTCTCTCACTATATTCTTCTCTCTCCCATATCCAAAGCATCAACACTGAGACTTGGCAACTGTGTGCTGGGATGAACCCTTTGTTAGTTTGGGATCTAGAAACCCTGGCACTAGTCACAGAGTCACAGAAAGGTGAGAAGTGCCTCTTGAGATCATCTGGTCCAAGCCCCTGCTCAGGCAGGGTGAGCCAGAGCAGGTTGCTCAGGGTTGTGTCCAGTCTGGTTTTGATTATCTCCATGGAGAGAGAATCTACGCCATCCTGTAGGATGCTACAGGTGGTCCAACAGCAATGAATATCTACTGTCCATCTCATCAGTTGACATAAAACATTGCAGAACAAAACTAGCCTCTCTTGCCCAGCCTGAACATACACTGATGTCCTCTGCCATAGGAAATCAGCTATCCCTCTCTGTCTTGCACGATAAAACTATTTCTGTTCAACATGTTTCTGGACTTCCTATGCTAACTGGTTTGCCAGAATCGCTCCAATATTGGGTATTTTTTGAAGCATCATGTGGAAATTGACCGAATTATCATCTGGAAAATCAAAGAGCAATTGCTTGAGATACTACATTTGTGTTCTCCTTATTGTGCTAAGATGCAGAAAGGATCTATTTGGCAGAAGGATTTGTAGCATTTAAACATAAGAAATAATCTCCAAAATGTAACCTCCTGATATAACATCAATCTAAACTCATGCAAACAAGGAACAAGAGAGGAACTCAAAATCCCCCATGAAGCTAAGCCAAAATCCCTCTGAGAACCAACGAGTGCAAATTTGTATTGGAGCACAGCCATCATATGGATGTATCTGGCTTACATTCAGAAAAGACAGATAGTATACTAGCATGACTCTACCAAGGGTCCAGTGCAAATCCCCAAATTCAATATAGACTGGCAATTCTAGCTAACTCAGGAGAAGGATGATCAACCCACTTTTGAAAAGCGTGGAGAAACACTCTAAGTTTAGCTACTCCTGTGACTGTACTGTAGCATTACACACCCTTTGAGAAAGGGCCTGGGTACCATTTCTTTTTCAAAGAGAAAACAGAGGGATGAGAAGTTTTGCCTGGAGGTATACAGCAGATGACAGTGTTGCAGAGTTCTTTCAGAAGCTTTCTGGGGTAAGACAAGGAACAAGATGCAGAGTTTGAGTACAACCTCTATGACCATGAGGCAAATTACCAGTCAGGATCCCATGAAAGCTGCTCAGGCTTTTCGAGATGTTTTTCACCAAGGAGACTGAATGTAGCCGGTGAGACTCAGGTCAGATATCCCAAGCAGATTCCAATGAAAGGAATAAAAGGAATAATCTATTGCATTCCTTCTCTTGCAGCAAGAGATAATTCCTTATCTCTGGCTGCTCCAGATTTCTCTATGCCAGGCATCAGATTAGATATTGTCAAGGCATGGGAGCCTGGAGCAGTGCTAGACAACAACACAAGCCTTCACAGAAAAATAAGAGTAGGGATCAGGAGTCAAAACAGGCCAATTCAGAGCAGCCGCCATCTGAACAAGGGAGTCCAAGAGGCTTCTCTGGGTACTGTGTGCTAAATTCTGCATGAATTTATTTGATAATATAGTCAAAACCACTAGAAAATACATGGAAAACCCAGCAGCAGATGTAGTGATAGCTTGATAATGACAAGAGACAGAATCTGGAGGAAGTGGAGCAAAAAGCCTCGTCACACAGCTTGTTTCTGCTTTTCTTGGCGGAAAGTTTTACTTTTGCAGGTGTGCAAGGAGTGTCTGGTTCTTCTCTTTCTTTGAAAATATTATTGCTTTTTATGATTAATCAGGTAAAATAGCATCTGTTTTCTACAGTGGAGCTCAGTCCACAATTTCTTGGTTGTATATAACGTTATTAACAATGACATAGGTATAGTACTATTCAGAGAAAGCATGACATTATATCAGAGATATTTTGTTATTGTATCTGAACTAAGTAAAATCGCTGATAACCAAGGTTGTCTGAAAAGCCTCACTGATAAATGCCTACTTAGTTTCTCTGAGGTGGATGCCTGTTGCTGTGAGTGGTACAAGACAGCATGTTAACTACGGAGGAAAAAAATAAGCTGGCTATGATGTTTTTCCATAACGCAAGGCAGATGTCACCCAAGGACAAATAAAACGCTGCATATTATACATTTGGATTTGTTGAGTGAGTTTAGATTTACCGAAGCTGGTGCACTGGGGTAGTTTATAGTCAAGAGTGACTAAATTTCTATTATATATTGGCAAAAAAAAAAAAAAAAAATCAAAGAGACCATATATATATAAAATCTTATAAAGGAAAAGTTTCGCTGAGAGGATCTGGAAGCTACTAAAGCAACTGAATGAAGAATGTGATTGTATTTGATGCTGAAAAGGAAAGAGAACTGGACAATAAGATACTTGGAGAAGATAAAAATCAATAAACTGAGAAAACTAGCACTTGACAGCATTGGGGAGACAACTTTAAGGAAATAAAGAGAAAAGTGGGTAATTGCTTGAAGAAGCACCATTAAGAGCACAAACACAAACTATTCCAGGACAAAGAGTGATAAGAAATGTAGTAGAAGTCCTACTTGATTAAATCATGAGCTCTTTACTGCCTCCAGCACATGAAAGTTGTATACAAATTGTGGACGTCAAGTAGCTGAGAACAAGTTAACATTGACAAAAAAAAACCTCCACAAAAGCAAAAAAAAATAAGTCACAAAGACATCAAAATCAGCAGGACAATATTCCACAGGTGTTCCACTTATTACAGAAGAACCAAGGAAAGTATTATTTATCCATCAGAGAAGAAAAGCTATGACAAAATATGTCAAGAAGGCAAGGCAAAAAAATATAGCTGAAAGAAATACCAATTTAGGAAACCGAAGTTTTCATTGAACTGGCAAATACCCTTAGGACATTTGCTCCATTTCCAAAGTCTACAGGAAAATTATTTATCTTACACATTTCAATCCTGGTGTTGAAAACTGGGATTTTAAACAAATCTTGTTCGTAATCTGAAGTTACATTCAAATTTATGGAATTCGAAACAACTTTTTGTTAACTTTTTTTTTTTCAGGTTCAGTGAACAGGAGAGAACGAAGAACTCTTCAGAAGCATCGCAACACCTGCTATTACCAGAAGATAAATTGCTCATAGATTAATCACAGAACAAATAATCATGAATATTCCCAAGAGTGCCCTATAAAAATTATGAGTGAAAGCCCACACAATAAACAGGAGAGTTTTTATCTATGATCCCATCTAGTGCTAAAAAGTACAAGTGACATTCAATCAACTGTGCATACGACTGAATAGTCAGTCTGAAACAGCTGTGGCAAAGCAGAGCTGTTGCAACAGCCCTGGAGCAGGATCTCACCCTCCTGGCCTTTTTAATTTATTTTTTTTATCAGAATGTACAAATACACTCCAACACCCATCACCTTTTAGTAGCTCTCTCACAATGATTATCCAATAAACAGCATTTTCCTAGCCATTTTGACAAGCCCACACAAGAATATGTGGAAGTTTGCAGCCTAAAACATTTGCCTTGCTTAAATTTTCTTCTGGTGCAAATAAAATCAGTATAAGGTCACCGAAGGTGTTCTTGCAATTAAGGAAAAAAGTGTGGTAAATATACTCATAAAAAAATATCTCCAAGTTATTTTCCATATGAAATTCCTACAAAAAAACAAAATACACAGCTTGGGTTATTCTTTGGATTACACCAAGATGCCTGTCCCATTACAAAATCAGCATGACAGAAAAGTGATATTCTTCTTTCTCAAAACACTCAACAGAACAACTGCAAAATGCCTGGACATGATCCTGTGCAACCCGCTCTAGGTGAATCTGCTTTAGCAGGTGGGTTGGACTAGATCAGGGTGTCAAACTCCTTTTCCCCAGGGGCCACATCAGCCTCACGGTTGCCTTCGAAGGGCTAAATGTAATTTTAGGACTGTATAAACGTAACTATAAATGTAACTGCTTCTACATTTATACAGTCCTAAAATTACCTTTGGACCTTCGAAGGCAACCGTGAGGCTGATGTGGCCCCCGGGGGAAAAGGAGTTTGACACCCCCGGATGACCTCCAGAGGTCCCTTCCAACCCCAACCGTTCTGTGATTCCGTGCAAATTAAATCCAGGTGGGAAATGGGCACTTTCTCAGCAGCCAGCCCCAGAGAGCATAGCTGGGGCGGGAGCCAGAGGCCACCAGCCCCTGCTGGCCCAGCAGCCGGGCACGGCTGCACACTAGGCCCTGCTTCTGGGAGGGAGTGAGCTGGCAGAGGTGGACCTGGCTGCAAGCCCAGCTCAAGCCCTTCTGATGAAGGAGGAGTCAGACCCCCCGTGAGCCACTGAAGCAGCACCAAGGCCTTTCCCTCCTTCCCCTCGCCCCCGCTGAGGTGTGTGTCTTATGGCTTTTAGCCTGTTGGTGTGCAGCTCGTCAGACCAAGAAGCACAATGCACACTGGCAATGGCAGGAAGAGAGGAAACCGTCAAAGTCCATGCCTAGGTTTTCCACCTTGAGAGAAGAGTGCGGAGAGCTTCCTGTGTGCCTGTCCTTCGCCAGTCATGATCAGCAGTTAAAGTCCAAGTGACAGGCAGCGTGAATGGAAAAAGCAATTAATCACACTATTAAGTGTTAAGCTGCAACGACCCAACATCATGCTCACTCTTATCGTTCTCCTCTGTCAACCCCCATCTCTAGTGTCTCTCATTTTTCTCTCTCTGCTTCTATACAAAATCATTCAACTCACAGACCTCTATATCTTATCCCAAGCACCAAGGGCTTCCTTTCTCAGCAGATGCACAGGCCCCACTGCTGGCTAGTCCCATCTTCTTCCTTTCAAAGATGACGCAATTAGCAGAGCTGACAGGCCCACTACAATAGTTATCACTTGTTGCCAGCTTGGACGTAATACATTCTCCTGTGGTCAAAAGGTGAGTTGCAAATAGCTAAAAAAGAAGCAAACCCTGTATCTGAAACTACCTACCACTTGTGCCAGTATTATAACCCATACAAAAGATGAGCAGAAAATTAACTGAACTTGTTCAGTTATTATGTTCTGCCTCAGGAGCATTATACATGTCCCAGCCTTTCGTACGATCACCCCCACTAGCCACATTATTCTCTTTGGCTTAATAAGTTTTATTAATCATACACAACGAGCTCAAAAAGCATGAGGGCCAATTTTATTGCAGAAGGAAGATACAGCAATTAGGCAACTGAGGCCTTTTAGTGCCTGTAATATGTGGGTTTTTCTGAGCTGTGGGTTGATAACTCAAGCTTTTAGTTGGCAGTAAACAGGTGATGATAAAAGCCTGACTAACCTACAATGCTGTAAGCTCATTTTCTGAGAGGTTGTAGCAGGACTTGCCCTTGAAATGAGAAACTGGGCAAACCATAGTCTGTGTGGCTGTTAAGTGCTGTGGAACTGAGTACCAGCAGCACAAAGGGACCTGTCTCATTGCCAGAGCACCTTGTTTCGGCCCATCAAACAAAGTCTCCTCAGAATTTCTAGGATATGCTGACACGTTGCAGGTGACTGGACCAATTCCAACAAATACAAATTAAAGGGGAAAATAAGATTGTGAGTACAGAAGCCACGCTTTTCAGCCAGGACTAATTACCACAGTGATGTTTCTCCAGAGGTTTTTACCCCCACACTATCATCTCTTTAACTGTCTGTATTAGATCCTTACTCTCCAACATTTCACTTGGTGCAAAGGAATTATGAAAAGCTATTGCTTTGCATCCTAAAAATGACAACACACATGCACCATAACTGCCAAAAGCAGACTGCTCCACAGCCTGACAATCTTCATTTTGACAGCCATGTCATCCTTCAGTCTGGCTGCAATGGCCTGGCTTTTGAATAAGGCAGACCCAAATTACTGTAGTTGTCCCCAAGAACGATCCGTGCTCACTTGTCACACTGAGCAAGACCAGCCTAGGATGCCAGGTTTAAACCCAACTGGGCAGTTCCCTAAGAAACAAGGGATTTTCCTCCTATTTCAGAGGCTTTCGGTCACAACCAACTCCTTGAAAGCGCCATGACTGTGAAAGGTCCCAGCTGACAGGAAGAATGAAAAAGGGTGCTGGATCGTGTCCACCATGCACTGCCAGCTGTGGGCTCGCAGAACTGTGGAGCCGCTTCCTGAGACTACGACACTGCTGTGGATTTCACTAGAGCTACAAAACGCTCTTCCCAGCCAGCACCACTGAAAACCTGTTCTCACTAATTTCTCCCAGAGGCTGTATCATGACATGGCGCATCTCGGTCCTCGCAGATGACATGACAGGAAGAAGCTGTACACAAATCTGAGATGGTGACACATCATTGACGTTTAACACCACAAGAAAGGCTCTGCTCGGTTACCCAGCAGGTGTGAATGGACTGCCTTCTGTAGGCACTTTTTGATAAGGCAGAGAGTTGCTCTTCATGTCTTCTGACTAAAATAAAAGGCTGGCACGGTGGCAGTAGATGCCCACCATGCATCTATTTAGAAGTGATAAAGTGAAATGCAATTAAAAGGCACTGGGATATTCTCATGCCTAGGAACACTGACAGAGCAGAGACAACTGCCTCCAGCGATGAGCAGGAAAAGGCCATTTAAAACGTACATTTGACTACACTTACTGCTGCATTAGTGTTTGACAAATCTGAGAGATGAAAACTGAAATTAACAACGAAGCTGTGAGGTTTATTTTCAGCTTGGGGGCATGGGGTTGAGAAGAAATAATTGGTTTGGTTAGAGGTTGTTTTGTTTTAAACAAGCACACCACCTGCATTTTTCACAACTTAACACTTCTGTTCTCAGTAAAACCATTCTGTGATCCCAGCTTCTAAGAAACTGGTCAATAAACATTAACCCAAATAGCCTCAAAAATCATTTAGGTAAATATTTGCGTATTTGCATGTTTGCTTTATAATTAATATTAGAAAATTGCCATTGCTATTTCTCATTTCCATATCAAGTACAATTTCCAGCTGGCTTTTTTTTCTTCCATTATCAGTGCAAACAGAAAGTTTAACTGAAAAATAAATATATAAAAAAAATAATAAAAACCCCAAAGATGACAAATATGAGTTTGTCACCTGTCACATATAACTATCTACCCAGAAAAAAACCAAAACAAAACAAAACCGAAACAAACAAACAAAAAAAAAACCACAACATTTTTTTTTATTTTGCTGGATATACTTATTTCCTCTTATATATTTTGTGGCCCCCTGTGTCACTTGCCAGTTTCCAACACAAAATTGCGAAGAGAATCCAGTTGCTAAAATGGAAAAGAGTGCTACATTTTCACAAGAAGTCTATTACTCTTGCACAGAAAGATGTCAATTATTGAGTTGAGGAAAAAGAGCACATACCTCAGAGTCCATTTTCAAACAAAATTCGAATAGGTATTTAAAACTTGGTCTTTAAAAGTTTCAAATGTTTCAAGAGCTGTACTGATATTTAGAGAAAGACAGAAATAATTTACTAAAACAGGTTCCTCTCCCTCCGCTGTCTTCAGGTCAGGAAAGAAAAAGGCTTTTATGGGGCTCTTTTGAGTGTTCTGCTGTCCTGCTATGTGGTAAGGTCTGAGATTTGTTAGTTGAAGTACAAGTTCAAGTAACTGAGTATCATTAGTTAGCTGAGCTGGTAGTAAACTGCTTGTGCCTACACTGTTAATAGTTCATATGTATCATTCTTGGATCATAATTCTGATAGATACTCTCTGATAAGACAGGAGGCTTAACTGCTTCTGTTTTCTCATGTGATGGTGTGGACCTGAAGTTCCTTGCCTGCAATATGAAGAAAAACATGTGCAATTATATTACATTGTAGAATTTTGTGGAACCATCCTGTCTATCAAGTCCAAACAATAAACAAGACCAGAAGAAACCTGGTAGGCAACATTACTTTTGCAAAAGAACTGTGAAGTTATTCCTCTGAGCTCTGTGACCAAAAGGGTGGGGCACAGGGGGGACATCTGAACTGACAGAGGTGCAACAACCGTCCTCACAAAGCCTAAACAGGACAGCCTTTTGAGGTTTTGGGGTTTTTTTTAATGTGATTGAAAACAAATTTAGAAATGTTGGTATTTTCAGCAAAATAGATGATAATGAACAATGAAAAAAACAGGCAGGCCACAGGCAATCCAATTTAAGCACCTAAAATTACTGGAAGCTGTTGACTTTGATCTCCACAACTCCCTCTGCTGTCAGTCAAATTGTCCTGAATGCCATAGAAAAGCATATCAGGAAATTAATCATTCTAACTTCAGAGCACTGTTTGACTAGTTTGCAATAAACAAGGCACACGGCCATTAATGTAACCATCAGCAGAAAGCAAAATATGAAATAATTGCTCTTTCAGTGTGCATTAGATGAGGCAGAAGCCCTGAGGAAAGAGCAGCATATTATCACACTGTTAAATATGTATCACAACACAATGGAATTAGAAAGGAAGTAAAAGTTGCAATGGCAAATTTATCACCACTGTTTCCTAGCTTCTCAGTGTTCGAACTGTGACTTAAAAAATAAAAGTTTCATAGCTGTGTTCGTCTCTAGTACAACACAAGGAGTTGCATCCTTTTCCCTCCTTGCAAAATGCCTGTCTGTTTTCATGTGATCTTTAATCAGGCAAGTTTCTGACAGCAAGGGCAATACACATTCTTAAGCAAAAGATCAGAATTAAGATTACTCTCTGAAGCAGAAATTCGAAAACATTAACTTCTGAGAGATTTAAAATTCAGCTTAACAGTTGGCATTGTAAATGTAATGTATAGTATTCTTAAGTAGGAAATGCACTACCTCGCTCTTGATCTAATGCTTAAATAATAGACACTCTCACAGACTCATCATTCCTCATTTCCCCCGACAAGCACACACAGAGGTAAATGGGAGTTTTGTCAGAGCAGACACATTGCAATGAAACTACATGTTTTAGTCAAGAATACACACACAAAAGCAAAAACAAACAAACAAACAAGATGCAAACCACACACTAATAAAGCCCACTTACTGCAAATGGTACTGCTGACCCATGTGCCACTTTACGTAACCGGAAAGCTGAAAGTAGGATGTCGGGAAATTATATCGTTTGTTGGGGATTAATATCATAGTAACTATGGCTTTTAAAAACTCTGGACTTGTTTTAAAGTTCCACCACCTATTTTATTAGGATTTTTCCAAAAAGACAGCGCATCACATATGGACATTTTCCTCAACCCTTGCCCTCCAGCCCACTCTCAGCAATAAAGTACATGTCCCTATAATTGCACATGGTGATCAATGGCATTGTAACACACTTCAGGCTCATCAAATGACTTACCTCTGTACCTGAAAATCAAGCATAAAGTCACACCACTGACAGCAGCAACACTTGCAGATCCTCCTATCAGGAGATAAGGAAGCCTGAGGGAAGTGTCTGAGAAATAAGAAAAGAAATCTGGTTACAGAGCTAGACATCAGTATCCACTGACTACACGATGTTACTGCCTACCTTAACCAGGGGTGAAAGCTAATTCTCCACCCCCACAGCTCAAATGAGTGGAGAGACACAGATGAGATGTCTGGATGCCAACCAGCAATAGGAAGCTGCCTCACACACCCAGTCATTTGTGTGTACAAATACACTTTCATTTTCAACTCATCTGCCTGCGTGGTTTCCCGTTCTTCAAATGATATTAGTGCTGCAAGAGCAGAAGTAACCACCCATCCCTGCAAAATGCTGTTCTTAATGACTGGTCTATGCTGAATTCTGTCCTTCATACCTCTACCAAGACTTTTTGGTGATATGATAACTTATTCAGCTGTTCTTACAAATCCTATTGGCATAGACTTCTAGCAGGTCTAGCACAGCCAGCTGAGAAGCTGAATTTTACCCTTTACTACCTTTGGCCCTGGGAAAGATCACCTGAAAGTCACAGACAGACATTCTCCAAATATTTTTTTCTCCAGATCATCACCATTGTGGGAAGCTGGAAAAAAACTCAGCCACAGGGGTTCAAAGCTTCATATCAAAAATTAATTGGCTGTATCACAGCAGCCAGTGAAAGCAACTTTTCTGTCATCAGTGATTAAAAAGGTCACTGAAACAGTGCATTGGGTTTGTCTGGCAAGGTTTTGGCAGCAGAAGGGCTGCAGGGGTGTTTTCTACAAGAAGATGCCAGAAGCTTCCCCAAGTCTGAAAGAGCCAGTGCCAGCTGTCTCCAAAATGGACCCTGCTGGTCAAAACTGAGCCATCAATAATATTGGTGGTGCCTCTGCAATAACATGTTTAAGAAAAGGTAAAAACTGCTGCACAACAGCAGCTGGGAGCAGGGAGTGAAAATATGTGAGAGAAACGGCCCTGCAGGCGCCAAGGTCGGTGAAGAAGGAGGGGCAGGAAGTGCTCCAGGTGCCAGAGCAGAGATTCCCCTGCAGCCCATGGTGCAGCCCATGGCGAGGCCTGCTGTCCTGCTGCAGCCCGTGGAGGTCCACAGTGGAGCAGAGACCCACCTGCAGCCTGGGAAGCTCTGTGCCAGAGCGGGCAGATGTGCCCTGAATGAAGAAGCCCACATGGAGCAGGTTTGCTGGCAGGACCTGTGGCCCCGTGGGGGACCCACGCTGGAGCAGTCTGTTCCTGAAGGGCTGCACCCCATGGAAGGGACCCACACCAGGGCAGTTCATGAACAACCGCAGCCCATAGGAGAGACTCACATTGGAGAAGTTCATGAAGGACCATTTCCTGTGTGAGGGACCCCACGCTGGAGCAGGGGGAGAGTATGAGGAGGAAGGAGCAGAGACAGTTATGAACTGACCACAAACCCCATTCCCCTGTGCCACTTGGGGGGATGAGGCAGAAAAGCAGGGAGTGAAGCTGAGCCCTGGAAGAGGGGAGGGGTGAGGGGGAAGGTGTTTTTAGATTTCTCACTATCATATTCTGATTTCACTGGTAATAAATTAATTTCCCCAAGTCAAACCTGTTTTGCCCATGACAGTAATTGCTGAGCGATCTCTCCTTGACTTTATCTTGACCCATGAGCTTTTTGACAGTTTTCTCCTTAACAGGGCAGCTGGATTGGCAGCTGGCAGCTCACCCAGCTCAACCCACCACAAGCAGAATGAGGAACTCCTCTAAAACAGAAGAGGGATAGAAAAGCACACACTGGAAGCTTCCTCATACAATGCCACAAACCGTTTTGTTTCAGCTAACTCAAAATCATTAATTTTTTTATCAACTTTGGCCTATCACTCCTGTAAACAACCTGCAGAGCCCTGGCATTCAGTGAAACAGCTGCACAGAGTAGCACAAAGAAGCACAAGAGCATGATTAAGAGCAGTTACAGAACAACGTTATTTACATGACAGGTCTAGGGACAGAGTCTGGTTTGTAGCTGGGTGGGTAACCAGGCAGGTGACAGTGGCACGTGAGCTGTTGACCCAGCCTATGTAGCTCATTCTGGTCACTGTTCCGTTGGGGTGATGGACTTCTTCCTGGGTGCTGTGATTACTTGCAGGGATCCAGGAGATTTCAGCAGCTGGCTTTCCAGCAGATGCTCGACACACAGCCACCCTGCTCTCATCTCTGGTCAGAGTCACTGTGGGAGGGACTGCAGAAGAAGGG
>VWYH01010666.1:187926-328933 GCA_013399365.1 Pampusana beccarii
TACAAACTGGAACACAGGAGGTTTCATTTAAATTTGAGAAGAAACTTCTTCTCAGTGAGGGTGCCAGAACACTGGAACAGGCTGCCCAGGGAGGTTGTGGAGTCTCCTTCTCTGCAGACATTCAAAACCCACCTGGACGCCTCCCTGTGTAACCTCATCTGGGTGTTCCTGCTCCGGCAGGGGGACTGGACTAGATGAGCTTTTGAGGTCTCTTCCAGTCCCTGACATTCTGTGATTCTGTGATTTCTCTTCGGAGTTTTAAGACAAGCTGCTAGGCACCTGAGTTGTTACCTGAAGAAATATAGCAGCAGATGTGTCCGTGGGTCCACATGCCCTGTGCATCTCAGGGGCCAGGACCCGGGTGGTTTTTATGCTGCCTGTTCACTACTTATGAAGAGTTTTGCATCTGGTCTGGGAGCAGCCTGCAGTCCCCACTCAGGGGACAGATTTGGCTCAACTGCTGCCACGGTTTCTCCTGAGCAATGGTCTTCTCCTGGGAATTCCTCAAGTCCCTCCACTGGAAATGAAGTTAAAAAATATAAGAAGATACTGAATGCCCTGGGAGGAAGACAAATCACAACAAAAGGAGCAACAGGTAGATATTCCCAATGCTGTTCATTCTCAGAAACTAAGGGGTTTTGGGGGGAGAGGAAAGGTTGTGTTCTTGCTCTGTTCTTAGCCATCTTCCTTAACCATCTGCAGATGACTGCTACAAATGCTGCTGGCCTAATGGGCATTTGGTTTTACTTTATAGCCTCCTCGTATTTTTATTCTCTGAAAGATACTCTGGCCCTGAAAATGCATCCATCAGCCCCTGTACTAGCACAGCAGAAGACTGTTAGCACTGCTGGAAACTAGAGGAGCTGTACCTCCATAGTGCATTTTCTTCTCAGGCTCCCTATTTGTCTTATGCTTGCTGGCATCCATGGAAGTCACAGATTGTTTGTAGCTGTGAAATTCAACCCATTCATTTTTTGAGCTAGTTTCATTCAGTTCCAAATACGTAATATTCTGAAGCTTTCTCTACAAACTGGGAAACAGAGGGTAGATGGCTTTCTGAAAGAGAGAGAGAACTAGGCTCATAGAAGGAGCTCTCAAAACAATTACAAACAAGTTATACTAAACAACTGTAAAATTTCAGTGTTTTGGTAACATATACATGAGGCGAAATAGGTTTGAAACTTCCTCTACAGCAGAGCAGAGGTTTGTATTGTATATGTATTGAATTCATCAATATATTAATATTTAGAGTAATATTAATATTAACATTACAACAAAGTGGGTTTTTTCCCCAGGGAAAAAAATACCATACAGCAGATGAGTATATTGACCATCTTTTTTTTTTTAACCTTAGTAGCTGTAAATCAAGAATACAGGTGGGTATCTCCTCCCTTCTCAGAAATAGTTACTGCCTTAACACCAGCCCATCTAGAAAATAGCTTAGTCTCATGAATTTATTACATAAGCCAAGTGGTACACCTCATATCTGCAGCTGCCTCACAGCCAGCCTCTTCAGAAAGCTCTGTAACCCAGTGCTGAGAATGGAGAGTAGGAGCGAAGGATCAACAACAGCACCACCCCCCCTGGTAGCCTGTTCTCTTACTTTCAGAAAGAAGACATTTGCTTTACATTTTTCCATTGTATGGGGGGAAAAAAAATAGTCCATGTACCTAACAATTTGGCTTTCCCAAGTATAAACTATCTGTGACTCTCACCAATGTCAGCAAACATCCAAGTGAAAACACTGCTGATAATGAAGCCTTAAAACCTGACACTTCCAGATTTAAATATCCAAAGGCAGTTATATTGCAATTTTCAGAGACTGAGAAATGGAATTTCTTTTTAAACTGCAGCTAATTTTCCCATATTTGCACAGTCACTGGACCAGCATGCCTGTGTTCAGCAACTTCTGCTTCTGGCCCTACAGAATCTCCTCAGCACTTGTGGGTAATTAACCTCAGGGGCTTCTCACTCGATCCAAATACTCTAGCAACTAAATCTATCTACAACAGAGATGTTCGTGACCTCAGCTGTTTTAATTCCTGCCTCTTGTGGACCTACTGCACACGGTTGCCAGTTTCCCATGAAGAACCTGGGAACAAACAACACACAAGTACAATTACCACCTTCAGAGCTGTGGATAATCCAAGAAAAAGTCTTCCGTACAAGTATTCAAATATGAACAGAAAAGAAATGGTTTATGGGTGAACACTTAACTCCCAAAAGACTCCAGTGAGAATTGGTACATATCTCAAGACTCCCCAGATGAAAGTTTCCTCCCCATCTTTCAGCTAGAGGTATTGGCCTCCCACTCGACAGCCAAATGTGACTGAGTTGCACCACACATCCCAAACTGCACCTAACACAGTTGCAAATGCCAATTCCCCTTTAAAAAGAGCAGAAATAACAGAAGGGCTGGTATATGGCAGAAATAAAACCTCAGGTTGTCCTTCCTCACCCATCAGTCGATCTTACATGTAGCCCTGCCAACTGTGGTTTAAGCGGTGCCAAGTAGGACTACCAGGCCTCTCTCCTTTAGCTGTTCACCACTCCTCTTCCTTCACAGCCCAGGGAAGCTAATGTTGTCTGAAAGCAACAGCTTCTGCCTCTTATGGAGAGCCGTGGACATCCTGCAAGAAGTCACAGGAACCTCCAACAGGCTCAGCTGGGAGTCAGCTACTCCAGTCTCAATGGGCTGCATACTCAGCGCTCCTCAGAGTCATCTCATAAAAGCAGATGGAGTTTGTTTTTTGTGTACTTGTTTGTTTGTTTGTAGAAGGGAAAACCTTTTCTGCTGTATTTATAGATCAGCTAGATCAACGCTTCCAAATACAAAATCCATACTGTTATCACACGGGAAAGGGAAAGACTCAATAGTTTCCTTTTAATGTAAAAATCACAGAAATGCAAGCCATTAAGTGGAACAAATCAGTTATATAACAAAGCATACCTGAAATAGAAACCCAAATAGATACTGGAAAAAACTACACATCCCAGCTCTCAAATGCAAACTAAAGTCATGACACCAGCATCAGGACGACATTTATCACTGCCTACAATCTTCTGATGCAGTATAATAAATCAAAGGGAATGCTTCCGCTTTACCTGTTTCCTTCTTCACCAAGAAGGCTTCTTCACTGTCGTAAACTCCCTTTCTGACGAGCTAGCTCAACACCTATAGCCCTGCATCACTTAGTGGTTTAGAAAAATTCTCCACGGTGGTTTCCAAATTTCTCACCTCATTTCTTTCCTGTGTTGCAGCTGGTTAGCAGCACTTCTGGCAGATTTTACACTTTATGTGAGGGAGTATGATACAGAAGGGTGGAGTTGCCCGGGGAAGCCCAGTCCTACAGCATGTTGTTATTCAGGCTTGTGCTGTCTGAACTGCCTGCCCTTTTCGTAGGCCACTGGTCTGCAGCTGCAAAATGTAACATGGAGTCAGGTCAGCTCCCACAAATGTTGATACTATCATGGGATTGTGTGCATTGCTATTAAAAGGTCTTCATTTTCTCTTCTTCTCAGAGTGGCTCAAAATACAGCCTAGAGAGGAAGCTCCTGAGGACAGGGTGGCAGAGCAACGGCTGCTTCAGGCCTGGAGAACGTGCACCTCAGAACTTTTGGCTCCTTATTCAATGTTCTAAGGTGCTGTGTGAAAAGTTCAGACAAGGCACTGCAGAACAAGCAAGAGAGAGGGAAATAAGATGCACAGAAAGAGTCATCTAGCACAGAGAGTGCAGGAAGTGTCAGAAGCAGACTCAGGAAGCCTCCTGCTGCCAACCACAAGGCATCTGCTGTGTTCATTCATGCTGCAGACCGCATGAGCCTTCTTCCCACTCGCTGCCCTCAGGCCTGTGCAGCCCCTGCCATGGTTCACAGCTATGGACCCACTTAAAATACGTGTCAAACAACTTAATTTGCTAAAAGTATCTGCAATGTGGCTGTGTCTATGCATGCATGTTGCAACATGTGTGTATTTATTAGTATAAAAATCAATATATAGAGATACAACTTTATGCTCACGCTTTTAGAGCTGTTGCATTTAAGTGACAAGGTATCCAGTGAGGTTGCATCACTGACTATGTACCTTCCTCCCTTTCAACTCTCTTATTAAAGTGGACCCTTTCAATAGAGCAGCTGCCAGGAGTGCACTCCCAAAAAGCCCAGCTTGCACAGGCAGGCACAGCAGTCCCTCAGCACTGGCAAAACCCCACATACAGCAATAGGCAGCCATTAAAACTCACCCCACAGCAGGGCATCCAGCCCCATGGTGTGGCCTAGGCTCAGCCCCACTCCACCGCCTTCCTCCTCTCCCAAAGATGGGATGCCTCCTGCCCTGGGGCCCGTAGTCAAGGAGGTATCTTCAAAATGGAGACAGGAGAGCAAAACAGTGCTGGCAACCCTGCCTCACCAGTTTTCTTCACCTCTCTTCCTCCTCAGTCTCCTGCTTGGAGAGCCGAGCACTGCATGTCTCACAGCAGCTCTACGCAACAGAAAACATTATTTGGCCTGTTTGCATAGTCTCCATCACTAGAAAACTGGGTTGCACATTGCTTCTATATGGTTTATTGTCAGAGCTAGTTTGTGACTTCTGTAACGATAAATAGCCTTCGGCTGAAGGAATTCAAAAATGCATCCAGAGGGATACACCAGAGGCACCTCTAAACTGTATCAGCTTCCAACAAGCCCCTTTGAACAGGATGACATTCCCAAGTGAGGCAATGAATCATGTAAAAGACGACAAGCTGTGGATGCTGACTGCAGCTTCCATGGGAACCCCTGCAACTGGACAACAATGGAAACAACCTCATTCAAAATCCAGACTCAATACTTTGGAGTCCAGCACCTCTACACAACCAGGCTTACATATATGCGCTACAAAACTTCTCCAAACTAGCTTTAATGCGGTTAACAAGGACAGAAGGAACAGGGATCTCATTATGTTTTTAAGGGATTCTGGCTGAATTCATACTTGGATAGTTAGCTTGAAAATCAGTTTTCACTGAAAAAGACATTTTCATCTGGCAGTTTCAGACTAACAGCGTATATTTCTTTATATGTTCTATAAATACGCTTTTCACTATCTACTCAAACTTGTGTTCATCCTGTTCACAGAGGGCAGTTCTGAGATGGCTACCCAAAGGACTTTCGGTCTTTGCTGCAAAACAGGCAGATGGCATTGACCTAGTAAAGAACAAGAAACGGGCACTATAGATTTCTGATCATCTCCTGAAAGAAAACACCAGCTCTGGCTATACTGTTTTCAGGGAGAAGTCATCCTGACTTGCGAAAGAGATTTTTATTTGGGAAAATTAACCTTTTCTTATTACTGAAAGTCACCTCGCAAAATGCCTCCAGTCTCGACTGTGTGTCCTCCATAGCAGCCCTCTACAATAATTGTTGTCCTTAATAGACCAAATGTATAGGTATTCTAGAGACTGGAGTCTCACCAAGTATGTTCATGTCCCCACTTACCATAGACATATACTCATGCTCCCTGCCTCAATATGAAATTTCTGTCTGGTGTCTTATTACTTACACTCCTGCTGCAAACACCTTGTATTTATGACTTTTCAGCTCAAGCATTCATTTTCACAGGAGTTACAAAGCAAACTATTTGGAAACAGCTTCTATGTTTATACATAGCATAGAACACTGAACTTCGAAGAGTTAAAAATCTCTTCGAGCTCAAGAGAAGTGCCTCTTTAAAATTCCTACTTCATCTTCTAGTGTCTAGGAAAAATAATAACATAATTCTCCTTAGTCTCTTCTCAGCAATTCCTTATAGTTGCCAGGAGGTGGAAACATAGCTACACCAACCTTACAAGAGAAGCATCATGTTGATGTGTAATTGTACAGCATGCTGCCTGCTGAAGAATAGTGCTAAAAATATCTGCAGTCTGATTTGCCTCAGTGGAGCCCAAAACATAGGATCTCACTATGCTACTCCTGCCCCCCCACCTCTCCCTTCCCCCAGGCTACTGAGACATCTATACTGCTTGTTACTGCTTTTCAGCATCGAGGATGCCCTTTAAGCAGCTGGTTCTGTCAGATGTGACATAGTAATTTATTTCAACAAGAATCCAAAATCAGGCTGCTTTTGATGGAAAGGCTCACAAAGCAGCAGTGATTGCAGCCCTTCAGAGCTGATAAACAGATACCTGGCAAAGCGATGAGGAGATAAATGATCGCTTATTTATTTATTTAGAAGATATATGTCTGCTTTGAAATTCAAAAACATTACACAATTATGAAAAACATAGCAGAGGTCAGATGCATTTATCAGACAAGCTTTAGTAACCACAGAAACAGATACAGATATAACCATCTTGTCATTTGGTACCAAATTTTAAGTCCTAAGAGAGAACCCCTTATGCAAAAGGCAAATTTACATAAACACTTGGAAAAGAGGAGTGGGGACACAAAATGTTAAAAGAGTGTAGACAAAATAGCCTTTCAAAACATCCCACAGTTAGGGTAAAACATTGTGCCCGTTTCTGGTTTCTGTTTACAGGACAGTGAGTTTGACACTGAATTAATTTCTGCTTCCTGCGCATCCCCCCACTTGAGCTCATACTGCTGAGAGTTGAATAAGGGCCTCAAGCTTCCTCAAAACAATTTGAAGAGCACAGAGGACAGACTAGAAATATGTCAGATGACATTTCTGAGGGGAGAAGAACCCAGGAAATCCTTCTTTGCGTAGAGAGCTGTAGCAGAAAAGGAAAACCTCCCCGCACGGGAGACAGGTCCCAGAAAGTACAGCTGGAAAGAAGCCATCTCTTCTTTTTAAAGAGCAGAACAACCATCACCTCAATGCAGGAAAAACCTGAAATAATTTCCATTAGATGCGAGAGAATTTCAATTCTAGGACTAGAAAAGGCATGAAGGAATTCTTCTCTGCCTAGGAGGTAGATGGGGTGAATAGGCAAAGTGAATAATCCGAATGAACCAATACCAAGAAGTCCAGAAATAAGTCCTTCAAAAATTTGAAGTGTGCCACGAAACACAACGTGAATCACAGACGTTTATCATGACCAATAAAATGAAGCTGCTTAGACTTCACAAACAGTGTCTTTTGTGGTACAAGTCCTTGGGTGAAAAAAAAGACAAACACATACACAAAATATATATACATAGGTAGATAAATAAATAAAAATTAACAAAAAAAAAATCTAGTGCTGTTCAGGAGCAAAATATACCAATCCAAATTAATAAAACTTCAGCTTGTTCAAAAAGTGACTAATGCAAGACCGCATGTCAGAGGTTATATTGAGGGGTCGTCTGGCCAAGAAGAGAGATTTTCACACATCTAAATCAACTGCCTGGGCTCAGGCTCAGTATTTAATTTGCAAGATTCCTTATGTCACATTAGCACACAACTACATATTCCCAAAAGGCCACACAGGAGGCATCTGAAGTCCATAAGACAATGGTCCTGTATTCACTCGGTGCACTCTGTTTTGGCACAACCAGAAATCGGACACTGAGCCAGGTGACTTCTGTGAATGTTGGCCAGAACCCAGCTCAGCTCCAGCTTCTGCAAAATCACTCAAAACCAAGACCAATGCAAGTTAGTTGGGATCATTTCACCTTCCTGCCTGGGTGGTTTTAGACTGCTAGCCTCTATGGAATTATTACAGTGGGAAATGAGGAGTCATTAAATAAATGTAAGGGCCATTCCAGAAATCCACCTGTGAGATTTGTGATTTTATAAAATCAAATGTAAGCACAGTCTTCAGAAAATGTGTCTATGAGAGACATCTATCTTCTTACCTTTGACGTGCACAATTATCCAGGATATCAGGACCACAGCCCACATCTTCTCCAGCTCAGAATCCGCCCTCAGAGCTTTGTTCTGTTCCTGGTCACCCTCTGTCCTCTCTGTGGCATTGGCAATGCTCACACCTGATGCAACGATGACCAACATGCAAATGAAAGTCTGCAGAGCTGCATCTTTCCTTACCTAAAACTTAGTGGCAAAAAAGTGACTGAGAATGCAATTTTTGTTTTATATTTATTCAAAATATGTTGTAGAAAACTTTAAGAAGGCAAAAGATTAATATAATCCCTATGTCTTAAAGGTGGGAGAACGGCTTGGAAGGAATACAAGCTGGTTTCTCAGCTTGCCCCTGATCAGAACCAATCTACAAAGCTCTAGTAGCTCACCATCACCACAACCACCAGGCGAGAACCTCAGCTAATCAGGCCAAATAGATATTCCCTTCTGCTGGAGGCTTGGAGCTGAAATCACTTGGCACAAGTAGAAGACACCATACTATATGATCAGTTAAGACCTGCACAGAAATGATTGCACTAGCACACTGCCACTTTGCGTTTCAGCCCTCCCAGACTTTCTGCACAGTATTTTTTTCTCTTCTAAGTAGTGAAGCAAGAAAAAAAAAATCACCTCAATGAGAACAAAATAATCCATAGTGGCAGCTACTGTATCTCAAGTCCCACTCCCTCTAAGCACCAATCACCCCTGAGGTCCACATACACTACAATGAATTCAAGAGGCAATAAGGCTATGCTGTTTGCATGCACATAGGTCTCCATTCAAGAAAATACATAGACCTCTGGTTTAGAGAAAATAACTTTACCACCTGTGAATCTAGCTCTGGCTATAAACCCAGAACAGATGCTAGGTGAACTGGGGCAGACCTGCATCTAATCCAAGGTGAACAAACATTTTCCCACACTGCTTTTTCCACCCAATTCCTTTCAGCTCTGGTAACGGTGCTCAGAGTAGAAATCCTATGGGAAACTATTCCCATTAGCTCAGAGAGATCCACAGCTAATCTAAAACAAATCCTCAACATTTTTCACAAGCCAGTCTTGCATTTCGCATGCATAGACAAAGGGACAGAGGAGCATGAAACTTATTCCATGTCATAGTGTGGAAGCAATCATTTTTAATTCCACACCCTAAGAGGAGAGGATGCATTTTCATGAACACAGTTTATTGCATGCAGAAAATTTGCTTTAGAGACAACCGTATGATCTCCCAAGTCACTCTGCAAGAAAGCTCCTGGACACACAGAGCTTACCTGTTACATTTACTCTAATAAAGTGGCCCACAGCTGTTAGGACAGTATTATTTTGGCCCTGCATTGATAGTTGCCACTGTCTGACTGGCTGACTTTCTGAATTTTCAGAAGCAGAGAGAATGTGACTTTTGCCTTGGGTCTAAGTTTTGTGAGAGGTGCAAGCTTTCCATCTCCTTTCCAAACCCAGTCTCATTCTGCTTCTGCACATTTTTATACCAGTGAGCCTCCATTTGTGACAACTGGTCCTGTTGATGCCTGGTGAGGCAATTCAAATTCAGGGTCTCCCCTTCTTCCAGGTATTTCGTGGTTGGCACAGAAATTATTTCCAGCATCCTGTGTTCTGTGGTGGAAGAGACATTAACTGAAGTCACCGCTGGGCCAGGCCAACTACCGCTCTCCCTCACCATACGCCTCTATTTGTTCGTACGCTGTGAAAGCAGGGGCTATCTTACACTCCAGATGTGCACATAGCGCCCATAATAACAGGTACCACATTAAAAACAATACTTTTTCCCTCATATGAGAGGGAGAAAAATCTCTGTTTCCTATCATAGATCTTGCGGCAAAGACATTATGCGAACAGAATATTCTCTATGAGGTTTGCTGTTTTCATAATAAAGGAAGATGAGAAGGGCATCCTTCCCTCAAAAATGAAAGCAAAAGCATCAGGGGAGAAGGATGTTTGGGCTGGGGTTGCTTGTTTTTTTTTCTCTTCAACTTGAAGGTTTTTGCTTTCATCAAATATTGAACTATTCCACGGAAAGATAATATAAAAATACAAATACTGATTGGCTCAAAATACTGCTCTTTTGGGATCAGATTTCACCTCCTAGCTCCCTGGGCAAAATTCAGCATGGAGAAAACAAAAGGCTGAAAAACATCTTGCAGAGTACGCCCTGCTGGTAGCTTACTGCAAAAGATATTCTTTCTTTCCCATAACCCAGGCAGCGCCTCTCAGTCACACCAAGTAACTCCTAGATAAGATTTAACAAATGCCAACAGCATGTTCTTCCTTGCCAGGGCTTCCCCTTATCTGACACCAGCATTGCCAGAGCTGCCATTTGGAACACTAGGACGGGGCTGCTGCCTCCAGCCCTAGCGAGGAACCCCACGATCAGAGTCATCTTCTGCACTGAGAAAGGAAAGAAAAAGAAAAAAAAAAATCATTGGCAATTATCTGCGAGTTCTTCTCATGGCACAAAGGAGAGCTGGTATCGCTTAGCTCGGTACTGCCAGCCTGCCCTAGCACTTACAGAGCAGTCAAAAGTGCACAGGCCTTCCCCTGAAGCGACGAGCTTGTAAATGACAAAGGAACCCTCTGCGTTTAAGTAGGACAGAGAAATGAAAGCACACATGTCCTTTAAGAAAAAAACAAAAAAGGAAACAACAAACCGAAAAGAAGACAGATGTCACAAACCAGAACACACACACACACACACACACACACACATAAACTATCTGTAAATTCAAGTTGCAGGCAACAGGCTTATTGAGGCTCAGAGGGCACTGGCTAAGCCAGCTGAAAGTCAGGACTTAGACCACAAACACACAATTATTACTGCAGTCTACAGTGAACTGAGCAACTATCAACAAATTCCTAAAAGTTTTCAGAAATTTTTTTTTGTAATTGTTTCTCCTTCTCAAGAGGACACTTGCATCAAATTATTTGACTAGCACAGACAAGAGCCTGGCTCCCAGCAAACTGACTCAGGACATTAAAAGGAACATACAGAACAACAGGCTACCGGCATCTCTTGTTCAATGACCAAAAAAAAAAAAAAAAAAAAANAAAAAAAAAAAAGAAAAAATCGTTGTTACTAATATTACTGTTACTGTGTTTGTACTCTGAGTAGGAGAATTTTGATGTGTGTATCAGGAAATTATAGAGAAATTGTGAAGAAAAAGAAACAATGCTTACCACAACATCCTTCCATTTCAGACTAGGGCTAAGAGGCAGGAGAGCTTCTTTCTTTACCTCAGAATATAGATTTTTCCTTTTCCCTAGAAAAACAAAGCTGTGTTTTAGAAATGCCTCTGAGTGCCAGACCAAAAAGTGGAGCTTGGCACGCTGCTGGGAAGGATAAAAGCAAGAATGATTTTCTTGGTCTCCATTTTCCAAATGGGTAGGTGCCTTGAAAGATTCTGAGGTTAAATAAATAACCAAAAATAAAAAAAATTGGTTTTGTTTGTTTGGGGTTTGCCTTTTCCCTCTCTTACCTACCAGCTTAAACGAAGACATGGATAAAAGCCGTGGGAGGACTTCTGGTTGTTTCACATTGTATAGTGCTTGTAATTAGCATACTTGTGTGATTCAGATCAGTCATTTGTGCTCTGATCTCCTTGTTGGTAGGAGAGGACAGCAAAATGGTGGGGGTAGAAATGACAACCAAGCATTTATCTGCAGTTTTCTATACTGCAAAGAAATTCCTGTGTAGGGTATACTTGCAAAAATTTGAATGTTTGGTTAGTTTCTGTGTTATTTTAACTACAATATCTATTCTTCACTTATTCTTATTTCTCAACTCTTTATTGGCTATCTAAAAGGATCCCCATACATGTTCTGGTGTCAAGCTTTCAAATATGGGTCAGCTAACCAGGACCAGGAGATTTTATTGGCTTTTACCAGCTAAGGTCAGCTTAGCTAACATTTTCTCTCTTAGATGACCCAGTAACTTTTTGGACACTTAAAAGTCTCAGAAGACGTTTCATTTTCAGAGTGCAGACAAGAAGCTTAAGGTTCGGTTGCTCTTTTAACAGCTTTTGAGGTGCATAGAACATAGTGGTTAACATAAGAGGAATAATCAGAGCTGTGTGACAACCTTGAAGCACTCCCCGCATCCTTCACAGAACAAAGGGCTATGTTACGCCTTAAATGTCTGGGTTTTTGTTACTTTGGGAGGAAAAGATAGATGGCTGTGGAGGCTGACACCTCGTCTTATGTTTCCCAAGGTTTTGCGATTGGCGGAAAAGATAGATGGCCATGGAGGCAGATGCCTTGTAAGATAAAGGCAATTAGCAGTGTTGCTGTGAAAGGCCTCATGGCCTAATTGGGATGATAGAGATGGACCATCTGTCGGACAACCAATTACCAGAAAAAAACACAAACCAACAGCTACCCCTGACGAGCAAAACAACTCACTTCTGGTCAGTATCGTGAACTTTCCCCTAGTTTGAAGACCCCAGAGCCATTTCCAGAAGAGTCTTCTTAATTAGCATGAAGAGCGAACAGAGGGAGGAGACAAAACCACCCTCTCCTATCTCACGTGTAAATGAACTGGGCTAGAAAACGACCTCACACACGATATGAGATGGTGCTGTGTAAATCTTTGACATGCCCGCCCCAACCCAGAGGACACTGCAGGATCGATTGACCTGTGGAAGGGTGATACCTTTCTCTCTCTCTCTGATATCTTAGTTTGCCCTCTCTCTCTCTCTTTTCTTTTTTCTTGAACATATAAAGGTAATATCATTGTAAGTTCTGCTGCTAAAGTCTTGTTAAGCTTTGCATTATAGTTACTAATTGTTGTCAATCCACTGTTTTTAGAAGGGTTTTTGCTGTCAATGTATAGATAAGTATTGTGATATTATAACATGCTTTTGCCAGGTCATTAATCACTGTAATTTGTATTCCACTAAGTGCTGTTAGTAAATTCATAATTGAACTGGACCTCTGGAGTGATTGTCTGTCATTCACTTTGCATGGCTGCACAGAAATACCCAGAGTTAACTCACACCTGATCTCATCTGCTTGGACAGGGCGTGTGCTGCATTCAGAGTTAACTCATCCCATCTGTTGGGATGGGACAAGCTGCCAGTTCACAGCCTCTGCAACTCATTAAAGCAATCAAAACTTTTGCTACTAGCAATGTAGTTCGATGTCCCAGGCATGTTTACCAAAACTGTACCTTCCCTGTGTGGCAAAGCCATTCGTTTTCAGACTTGCTTCCCAACTTCCTTAAGAAGACACTGCATCGGTGACAGGTACTGACTTGAGAGCTCAGACACAAACATCAGTCATTCACAAAGTATGCACAATTCAGAAAGCAAAGCAAGAATTTTTTTTCTCCTTCCACTTTCTCTTGTATCTCAGGCCAATCCCAAAGCAATGACTTCTCCTGTGGAGCAAGCAACTTGTTGTTTGAAGTCTATTCAACATCAGGTCTGTCAGTGGAGCATAATCCCTGTTACTCAGCTGTCACAGTGGAGCCTGTGGATATATATTCACTAGCAGACCGAACATGTCTCTGAGGTTTCTCCTCAGAAACAGGGCAGTGAACAACCTTTTTATTTGAGAAAAGCCTAGGGAGACTTCAAGCCAGGACCATGAACTGCACCTAAATTCTCAACAGATAACTGAGCTGAGCAACATAGGAAAATACCAAGGGTGCAATAGAACACTCCCTGGCCTGCCTGGCATACTCACCATGTTACTTCAACAGGGCTTAAGAGAAGAAAATATCCCCTATTTCAACCATACAAACATATATATACATATATATATATATACATATGAAAGCAAGTAGCGAAGTTCTGCTTGCTGAGTAAATCTGAATAAGTGTCTGCTTTAAGGCAAGTGAAATCTCATCAGATGTATCAGCATTAGTAAATCCATCAGATTCAATACAACAGCTAACAAATTTTCGTTACAAGATTGCAAGGCAAGGATATATCAGGGCTAGGAAGAGCATAGATCACAAGATCAGACAATATATTCTCCAGTGGTCTCATGTATCCCCTGTGTATTCTCTGCTTTAGGAACCTACCTCCTCATGAAAGAAAAAAAAATGCTTTCAGCTCTTCTGTGTATTTATATTAAATCAAAAGATAAAAATCAGTGATAGATTTTAGCTATTGCAATCCTGATATTTTCATCATACTTTAACTAAAAAAAAAAAAAAAGGCAACCTAAAAAAATGTGTCCTAAGGCTGCTTTGGACTACCACCTTCACATATACAGACCTATGTTAATGAAAGAAAAATTGCAAATAAGGCAAATTCCAGGATTTGTCTTAGTGTCATGCAAATCATATTCAGATAGCAAGAGAGAAAGTAAAGTTCAGTTTCACATAAATCATCTCTTACAAACAAAAACCAGTATAGTCATGAGGAAAAACATACACAGAAGATAACCAAGTCAGATTAAGCAGTTCACAGCAACTGATCTTTAAGTAGATAAAACCATATTCTCTATTTGCAACAGAAGTTCCAAAAATGCATTTCAGAGGACCTACCAAATTTTCCTAGAAAATTTCCCAGCTCTGTAAATGAGGTGGTGGGAAAGCCTGGTTCTCATCACCTCTGTGAAGAAGGATGTATCCTCTAGGTGGTCTGGAACTGCTCGTTCACAGAAGTGCACCAGGAACAGGCAGGACAAAGCCGTGCACTGGATGCTCTGGACCTGCTTGTAATCTGTACTAGATGATTGTCTTTGCCCTGATCCTATGGCAGGACTGCATTTTGGATGCAATGGTCTACATCTCAATGGTGACCAAAAGTCACCCTTTTAACCATCTGTTTTACCTCAGTTTAAGAATACAGATTCATCATTATATATCTTATACATTTGCTTCTGTAAATGGCGAATGGGCTGTCATTTTTATTTTCTTTTAACTAGAATATTTTTTTAAAAAATAATCAAAACCCAAGAGTTCTATACTGAATTAAAAGGTAAGGCTTATTTCCATAGCGATCATTGTTTTTATTAATCATGCTGTGAAGCAATTTAGAACTAATTTAGAACTAAGTTTGAAGAGAACACAAAGAGCTTACAAATTTTGTACCTCAAGATGTACTTATTCTGTAACTGTAAAGAGAATGAATCCAGGTACTAGTTAGTGAAAAGATGCACCTTTCTTCATTTTTCAAAAATCAAAATAATAAAATTAAAAATATCAATCAAATTACACAAAAGCAAGCAAACCTTGAGAAATCAACACTGCGCTGTTTTCTAAGCTGATTAAATATTTAACTTCACAGTATTACAGTGAATCAACAGACTAACATAGTCAAGCGATGAAACCCTCAAACTAATATAAGATTATCACCACTCACAAAGTTGACCCTAGGAGAATTTAAGTCAATGACAACATCCTTCGGTTTCAATTCCCTTACTTAATATAAATGCCTACTTGATTTAAGTGTCCATTGGCTACTTTTTCCTTACACCTTACTGTCACTAAACACAATTACGAAAGGTACATCATCATCCTGTTCTTCAAAAAGGACACAGTGGGCTTTAAAGAAGGTATGACAGTTAAATCACATAGCAGCAGCTTAAAATACAACCATTAACACAAGAGAGTCTGACTCTGTGACAAGCTGTGGTTTAAGTTTAGGGAATCATTAAAGGACTCTGTTAGGAATCTCTCCTGTGCAGAGAGAAATGAAAAACAAGAGATAACAGTACAACTGCCCCCACAAAGGTGAAACAAAAAGCACAAGAAAGCAGAATAAACTGCTGCTTAATTTCTTGGGAACTTATCATCGACTGTATGGAGTCAAATACTGTGGAGTTTACTGCCACACACACAGGTTTCATTCAGGCTTGTGCTGACTTCCCCAGTGATATAAGTCTTTGAATTCTTCCTCCCCTGGATGACTCGCCTAAGAAAACAGCTTAATGTAACTTCAGCTATGGCTGTGGATAACAGAATTTTTATTTTTCCTTCTCTGGTCTACAGAGGGCATGTCCCACTTGCTTCAGCTTCAAATCCAATTCAGCGTTTCAGAATAACTTAGTTATTTAGGCCCAGATATAGTCACGTCACTTAGGATGATCTTCAAGACAGGCAATAAGCTAAGATCTAGGTGGGTGTTTCCTAGAAAGTTTGAATGCCTTCTTCCAGCTGAAATCAGGGACACAAGCTCTGCTGCCACCAAAACCAGTCTTACTCTTACAACCAAGCCAATGTTATTTCCATGTATGCGTTTTAAGGAGATTTATTCTGGCCTTAGTACTTAGGCACAGATTTCTGGTAGGATATGTTGTTTGTTTGGAGGGGATTTTAGGTGAATAAATATAAGCTCATAACCAACTCTGCTGGCTTTTACACCACATTAGAATAATTTTTTACTAAAATATTTTTTCTCATATTAAAATAATATTTGGTTTACATAGTGTCTAGATTTATATTCCTCCCGAAGTTTATAATAACAGTTTTCAATAGTTACCCAGGAAAAGAGCCGCATTCTGCATTTCTTCAGTGCCAAGCATACCAGTAGCTGTTTCCTTTTTGTGATAACAGAGAGCAAGCCTTTCAAAGCCACAAAGTGACAAGAGCTAATAAAGAGCAGGCATTACCCATCTCCACGTTTCTGTTAACAGTTCTATAAGTATCATATAAGCCTCATCAGAGCAGAACACAACAGTTCCCCCAACACAAAAGCAAATATACAGTGACTGAGAAGATGGAAACTTCTACAGAAAGGTTGTATTTCTCTTTGCCTTCAAGGTGGCATTCATACTTTCCATTATGATCACTATTCTCAGAGAGAAGGGTAAACGAATGCTATTCCGATTTAAATCCTTCCTGTATCAAGAGTGGATGCCCCGAGGAGGAAATCTGAAGTGAAAGTTTGGTTCCTGGAATACAGAAAAGAGTCAAAATTATTCTCCTGGATTCCGTGAAGCAACATAATTTATATTTGCTAAGGGTAACATGCCCTATCCCCCAAGGATGAGCTGAAGGGGATCTTTAATGACAAAGTGAAATAAACTACACAATAATGCAGAAGTTAATGCAGAAATTAGGGACCTTTCCTGATGGATTACAGACTGGGGGGGGGTGGAGGCGGGGTAGGTGAACGTGGCACAAGATGGGATACAGGCAGCAGGGAAAGGAATGGAAAATGGGAAGAGAAAGAGACTCGCATTTGCTGTTGTCAAAGCCTTAAGTCTGGATACTTCCTGTCCCACAGAGCTGTATTTTTGGAGGAAGAGTATATGCTTTCTGTAGTGATCATGTAAGCACCTCTTCCTCATGCTCCTTGAAGAAAATAGTGAAGTAGACACAGTACTTATTATTTCTACATTTGAAAAGCTTAAAAGAAAAGGAACAGCATCTACTGTCAAATTCAGAAATCCATCTCCAGAGGGCAAGAAATGAACATTCAACTGAAATCTAAGTAACTTGTTCTGTTCTTTCGCAGATGAGTAAAAAGCAGTTTTATATGGATACATATCCTAGGAAACAGAATGTTGCATGTGCTGGATGGAAAAAGCCAGACTGGTAGATTTATGACATTCTTTTTTATGTCTCAGCATCTTGCATGTCCAAAGCTTCTTGAATGATACGGCCATTAAAAGGCACAACCAAAGAAACGCAAGTCCAGAAAATGCCCAGCAGAAGGAACTGGAGAGAAAAGCCTTCCCACATGTTACAAGTGCCCGACGAAAGAAAATTCCAAAAGGTGCTGCCATTTGAGCAGCATTAATCAAATCGGCTTCAGCTGGCGTTACTCAAACAGTCCTGCAGATAGCATGATTTCTGTGCTTGTGTGTGAATATACACACATACGTACAGCTATTTATTATGAGCAAACACATAGCTCCACTGAAAAGTCTACTCAGCTCACATAATTCCTCATTTTTTAAGACCTTGTGAGAGACGACGGTTCTTAGCACACCAATTATTGTCTCAAAGCTTGCTTGCTGAAATAATTTGAATTATTGTCTCAGGGCCTGCTTGTTCTGGAGAATAAGACAGGAAAATGCTTACTCATGGTGCTTGCTTGTTGGGCTTGCTGTAAATGCTTAACTACAGCGAGTTGAGGCAGAAAATGCACGATGATCACTGTGAGCTGCTAAGATTCAAAAAATGCTTAAAGCGTGTGTGAGCTCAAGTGGTATCAACCATCAACATCTGGGACCAGGCCGGCAGTTTGTCCAGGCAACACCTGCCACCACCTGCAATAAAAGCCTCACGAAAAAAGACCCGAGTGTGGCCACCCACCTCCGGGACCTGAAACCTGAAGCCTGAGACCGGCAAGACCTGAGATCCAAGCGCTGCCAGCATTGCCAGAACCTGAAAGCTGAGTCCTGACCAACAGAAGGCAGCAATTGGACCCAGGTGGTGTCTCTCTCTTGCTTATCTTCTCACATACCTGCTTAATTTTCCTCCTAATTTTTCCCGCTTATTCTATCGCTCTGTTTTCAGGCACAAAAATAAAATAGGTTGTCTAGCAGTATCTGAGGTCATTCGTGTCTTAATTTCACTCCTGCGATCATTTTGAAACCTTCCTGAGACCAAAATTGGACCGGGACCCCACAGACCTTCAAATTTTTGCTTCAACAGAAATTTCCATTTAACATTTAACATTGATTTTGGCCTGATATGACAGCAAAAGAAGCCGCACAGACACATCTCACAGTTAATTCAGTAAAAAATTCTGCATCTAGAAGCCCACGTTCATGATCAATACAGAATAGCTGTTGAATAGCTAAAGAAGAAAGTGTTGTTTATAGCTTATATTCTCAAGTAAAAAGGACACTAGGGAAGAGAAATCAATATTTAAAGCACAAAGAGCAGAGCCTGAGGGAAGAGGACTGCCACTACAATTCCTCACTGGCAGGTCCGGGCAATAACAGAATACCTTTCTTTGCTGCAAACACAGAGACAGAAACTGATTTTTTCTTTCTCCCTCATTTTTTAGGAAGACACAAGCCCAACACACAAGAAGGAGGGATATTCTTGCCTTGTTCTGCAAACCAGCAGGATTGCAGTGTCATTCCTGTTTGCTTCCCCTTTATTTCCCTGACTCCCTTTACTGCATCAGGAGCATGTGGTCACCAGAAGAGAAAGAATTAATTACCACTTGGCTATGTGAGAGATGACTGATGAATATTCATTTGGTAGCTCAAATGGACTTTGCGTCACGATTAAGGAGGACTGCAGTGAGCCAAATATTCCTATTACCAAATCACACGGGGTTTTATATAATACTTGCCAAACCAGAGTGGAAAACCTGTCACTGGCAAAACTATGGGAAAGGGAAAGGGCCGTGCTGATTTTGAACAGCTTACATACAAGAACAAATAAAAGATGCCTTCATATTACTCTACTGAAGGAGACCTTCAGACAGCCCAAATCTCTGATTCACAGTCCCTGTCAGACTTAGGTGTGGAAGGAAAACTTTGCTGAAGAGGTCACTGCCCCCTCGGATGGGAACAGCAGCTTCTTCAGGGAGCATCTCTCTACCTGACAGAGGCTGCAGATCACAGCCTTCAGCCATCACAGTTCACAGCCTTGCAGTTTAATATAAATTGAAAGTGACGTTGCTTCTTGTTAATACATTGTGTTGTGGTGATTAGGCCAGGCGTAACGCCTTTCCAGAACTCAGCTACAGGGGCATCATTTTCTGCAGGGAGTAGGGGACAAATTTACAAGTTGTCCCAGCTGGAGTCAGCTGAGAACAGGAATAAGAGCCTGTATTCTCCCCAAATGCTGCATTTGAAAATGGATTTTCATTAACTAGTTTGTGTCTTATGAATCCAAGAGAAGTGTGGCACTGCAAGGAGACCAGTGAGCTTGTGGTCCGTAAGTGTACAGTAAGCAATATCGGTAAACAAGCACTATGTAGAAATCCTCATTACATGGATTTTTAAGGGCTGTGCATGCTCTCAGGCAAGAAAGTTCAGCTGTGAACAGTATAATTACCACCATAAAGATTTAAATAGAGGGAATATTTTTAAAGCAGAATATCCATATAACCCTTCTGTCAACAGGATATTGCTGGCAGTGAGAATTATCATTTGAGCCTCAAGTCAAAGAACCTTCCCCTCGTCATTCATACGTACTAACGTTTCATAATTCACTATACCAGAAGCTTAAGTATTCTGTTGCCTGTTAGACCTTTCTCCCTCAACTTTCTTTTCAAAACCTTTAGAAACTGCTGCACAGTCTCCACCTCCTGCCCATTTGGAACATGACCATAATTTCCCTTCTAGAAACACAGAATGCTTCTGTGTTTCACTAACATTTTATATTTGTGTAGCGCCTTATTCTTGAAAAATCTTGTCTGGACTCAAAATGACCTCAAGTGATTTCCACAGTGGCTCTACAATTTAAAAAAAAAATACATCTTGCTTCAAATGCTGTGTTTTTTCCTTGTATACTGACCTGAGATCGTTGTATGCATTCCCATCCACATTGTGCTGAGCTGAAAAACTATGAGCCACTGCAATTCCCCTTCTTTATATCCCTCATTATAAAGTCTTTGCCTTACTTGTCTGAAAGATCGCAAGCAGAGGACAGGGCAGGGTCTGACTTCTCTGGTGCTTAAAACATTGGGGGTCACCCACTTGGGTTTTTAGATTGTATGTTGTACAAAGAGGAACAATTCCAAGTCACAACAGGCTTGCAAATCCACTTAGAGTAAGTGGGTTACACTAAGGCTTTTATAACATCAGTGACTGTTCTGTTGCAGGATCTTTCAGTTATGTTTATTTCTGTTACCTTTCCTTTGAATTAAACAGTTGGAGCAGACAGCCAAGGAAAACACAGTCATTATTTCTAATAATCCAATTCCACCACAACTTCATGAGGGAAATAAGTCATTTTAAAGCTTTCTAAAACCAAATGAGATTTTTTTTTAACGTGAACTTCACACAGCAAATTGATTCAGTATTTTGGTACACCAAGATCTCACATTTGGAGGCTTCCCTCAACACCATCAGTTCAGTCTGTGTCTGTAAGCATACCCTGCACAGGCTTGTGGCCAATGGATAAGATTTGCCCTTGCAGTGGGTTGACCCCAAGCAACAGCTGAACACCCATGGTGACTCCCTCTCACTCTCCTCCTGCAGGATGGGGAAAAAAATAAAAAGAAGACTCGTGGATTGAGATAATGACAGTTTGACATGGAGAGAAAAGCTGCACATGCAAGCAAAGAAAAAAGGGAATTCATTCACTATTTCCCATCAGCAGACAGATCTTTAGCTACTTCGTGGGAAGCAGCACCTCAACATGCACGACAACTGCTTTGGAAGACTGCCATAAACACAAACATCTGCCCTTCCTCCTCCTTTTGTCTAGGTTTTAATGCTGAGCACAACACCAAATGATATGGAATATCCCTTTGGTCAGTTTGGGTCAGCTGTCTCGGCTCTATTCCCCCCCTAAAATCTTGCTCATCCCCAGCCTACTTGCTTGAGAGGGCATCGAGGGAAAGGCTTAAAATAAAGCAAATACTGTTCAACAACAGCCAAAAAAGTGGTGTTTTATCAACACTATCTTAATTACAAATGGGAAGCACAGTACCATGTGGTGTGCCATGAAGAAAGTTAACTCCATCCCAGCCAGACTCAGTATAATCTCAACTTCTTATTCCATACCATTCACATCATGCTCAGATCACACATTATCTGATACATCTAAGTATCCTCTGTCCCATTCATACAGTCTTTAATTGCTATACCCTACTCAAGCCTTTCCATTCTGTCTCTCATTCCTGAAATTCCTTCTTACCAACACTTACAACTTATACTACATACTTAAATGATCTTTACATCCAACAGTCAGGTTTATACATCCTAATTAACCACTATAACTTGTCCCTTGACATACATACAGATATTATCCCCCCCATTCCATGCTCCCCCTCCCCCAAATATCCATAAGAACAGCTGATGGCTTTGGTCTTGTCTGTCAAGGAGATCACTCGGGACAGGAGCAGCAGCCTGTTGGATTGTTGAGCACCAAGACCACTTGGGCTGAGTCGGTGCTGCACTCACATGGTTTCTTGTGAGGCCCATTCTCCCTTGGTTCAGGTGATTCCTGCTCTATTACTTCCTGTATCATACAAGTCAAATCATGGATTAATTTCCCCTAGGGATAAATCTCCTTGAGCTACACACCAGATTTCCACTTCCTTCTGCACTACCACCAAATGCATCTGGGTCCTTGAGCAAAGACGGTCCTACAAAGGGGCTTTCAGTTTTCTAAGGGAGAGCAACCCACACTGCCTTCCCCATCCACTTACCTATATATACTATAGGGACTTCATCTCCTCCTACAGCACATAGGGGCTTTGTTTGGGCAGAACCAGGGCAGTTAGTAGACCATCTGGTCTCAACCAGCCAAGTGGCTTCTGCTAAATTTACATTCCAAAGCTTCCATTCCCCAGCGCCCTATGCTGTCAGCATAGTCTTTAACAGTCAACTGTATCATTCAGTCTTTCCACAGGGTTGTGGGTGACAGGGTACAGGATGAACCACATCAATACCATGTTTCTTGGCCTAGGAGCATATGAGGTTATTTCACAAATGAGTTGCATTGTCTGACTCTATATTTTCTGGGGTACCCTGACAGAGAACTTCACTTTCAAGGCTCAGGATGGCATTTTAAGCAATGGCGTGTTTCACAGAGGATGTCTCCTGTCACCCAATTGATGCGTCCACCATGCACACGCCTTGGCAGGTTCAGAGCAGTGGTCCAGTAGAGCAAATGTGCCAGGCCTCGCCATATTGATATCCCAGGCACCTTCCTCCCTCTGTTCCAGAGAGGCTTTACTCACACGGGTCCCTTGATTGCAGCGCATGTTTCACATGTGTGATGGCCTTAACGATCAGGGCCACCACCCAATCACCAGCCCATTTTTTCCATTGTGTCTCTCCCAGTTACTGTCCTTATCTTGAATTCTATAAGCTTTTTCATGCTATTTTTCCCCCTGTCCTGTGGAGGAGGGGATAGAGAGTGGCTCGGTGGCCATCGGGCTGCTGGCCAAGGTTAATCCATCACAGTCCTTTATTTAACAACCAACATGGGGTGCACAGGTTTGAACCAGCAACCTCTTGACCTGCAGTCAAATGCTGCTGGTCCAGGTCAGTCCACCACAATCCAAACCTGCTCCCTCTAAGACATTTCTTAGCTGGACAAGACTCTTGCCCAGAGCAAAGATCAGGCTTGCCTCAGATGACCCCTTTGATGGAGTGTTTGAGTATAACTATCAGGAGAACAAAATTCAAAGCTGTTTAGAAATGCAAGTGATTAGCACTTCTGCAGGCAAGGACAAGGCAGCTTATCAAGGTGCTAAACGTACTCAGTGAAACTTGGTTAAATAAATCATCTTTTAAATCAACCTTTGCCCAATCAAAGTCCAGCCTTACTTATAGGTACAGACACAAGAGGGACAACAAAAGAGAATCCCTGTGAAGGCTGTTCCACACAGACATACAGGTAAGAAAATTCCTTTTTTGCTAATCTCTTTCCTTAGAAAACTCCTTTTTAGGACTCAAATAATTTGCATGTAAAGCTTTCATGGATTAAAAAGAGTAGTGTGCAGTGCACTGCAACCTTCCCTTTATTTCTAAATACGAAGAAATAATCTTTCCCATGAAAGCCTTATGTACCACTGGTTTTGTATGTTTTCAGGAATTAGCACAGATTCTCAGTGTTTGCCAAGAAAAACTGCTTTGAGTTGTTGTGATTGATAAAATCTGATGTGTTCCAATGTCCAAATTATCGGGCAGTCCATCCCTGTATGGAGTTGACCCCAGTACAACCACACAGAGATTCAAAAAAGCACAAGGCATCTGACCAACAGGAACAAGTGAATCATGATCTACAGCCTTCCAGCCCCTGCATGCTGAAATCACCCCCATTCTCCAGCATCAGTGGCACTTGTGCCAAACTCCCACCAAATATCCACACTGTTTTATATGCTGCCCAAATAACCTCAACAATGCATGTTCAGCTTCAACAGCAAAGATTCTGTGGCATGGGTAGCCACAGAGGTGGTCCTGCAGTAGGCTGCTGTCATGGAAGGACTTGACTGCTAGCTACCTTCCCATATACATTAGTCACACGGGTGATACAAAGAGAAGAAAAAACATGGAGTTGCAAAGAAATCTTTACATACAAACAGATGAATTTTCGTAGTACCTACTAGGCTGCAATTAATGGCTAATATCTGCAACGCAACTTCGGCCTTTTGACAAGCACCTGTCGGTAGAGAGAGGCAGAAAAAAGAACCCAAGCTTTCCAGTAAAATACAAATCAAGTTTGCTAATTATCTGGGCCTTCCAACTGGAGGAAGTTGTCTTCATTTGTCTTCATCTTGTTCCTCTGTCATCATGAATCTTCGGCAACTACCTTTGGAGTTGTTCCCTGGTCACTATTCCTTCATTTCAGTATGTAGTATTTCTGCTAATGATATGCATCACCTAAAACTTTCATTACATCATAAAAGCATAGAAGAGTTTAAGTTGGAAGGGACTTCTGGAGGTCGTTTGGTCCAATGCCCCATAGGAAACAGAGCCAACTTAGTTTAGGTTGCTCAGGGCACCATCCAAGCAAGGATCTCCAAGGATGGAAGTTCCACAGCCTCTCTGGGCACCTGTTCTAGTACCTGACTCTGACAGTCACCAAGATGAAAAGCTGTCCTTATGGCTGTCTAATTGAAATTGTGCTTGCTGCAGCCTGCCCGTTGCCTCTCATCCTACCACTATTAACTTCCAAGAAGAGGCTGGCTCTGTGTTCTCTACACAATCCAGTTATGCAGTTAAAGACACCAATAAGATCTTCCCTTTACTTTCTCTGCCCGAGTGAACAAACACAGTTCTCCCAGCCTCCTTAAACATTATGTGCCCCCAAACCTAAACCACCTCAGTGGCCTAGTTTTAATACATTGAGGAGCTCAAAACTGGGGACAGTACTCACATGTGGTCTCACAGGTGCCAAAGAGAAGGGGACAATCCCTTCCGTTGGCCTGCTTGGCTCCATTCTGATACCGCCCAGTATACAGTTGACCTTCTTCACCCCCATGGTACACCACTGGCTCGTGTGCAACTTGGGCACTTGAATGTTGTCCAGCAACACTCTCTTCTGGCCAGCCAGCAGTCAGCCTATACTGCTGCGCATGGTCTAGATACAGATTTTTTATTTTTCCCCCGCATTTTTCTTTGTTGAACTTCATGAGGTTCCTGTCAGCTCATTTCTGCAACCTGCTCAGGTCCCTCCAAATAGCAACCCTAACCTCCAGTCTGTTGACTGCCCCCCTCAATTTGGTATCACCTGTCAGCTTGTTGAGCATGTATTCTATCTCACTAACTATATCATAAACATGTTAAACCATATCAGCCCCAGTATCAGCTCTCAAGAATGCCACTAATAACCAGCCAACAGCTGGATTATATATCACTGATAAAACCCCTCTGAATCTACTGGCTCAACCAATTTTCTGCATCATCTAGTAATCTGCTTATCCAGTACGTATATCATCAAATTGGCTACACTGACTGTACTAGAGACTGTTATCTATGACTGTTAAATCGTTGCAGAAGTTAAGGTGAACATCATCCACTGCTCTTTGCCCATCACAGAAAGAGTAAAATTATCAGGATCATCAGGTGTCATAAAAATCAGCAAATCCACACTGCCTGATCCCAAACACCATCCTGTCCTTGGCATACGTGCCATGACACAGCTTCTAGGAGGATTTGCTCCTAAACCTCCAGAGGACAAAGATCACAGCATAACAGCAATCTGGTAGCAATCCCCAACATCAAGTGTACTCTTTAACCAGCTGGCCTCAGGTTCTCCAGAGAGGTAACACAGCACCCTGGAGGCACTGACTGGAAATTCTGCTCCAGCTGTCACAAATTCATTGAGAAATTATTTGAATCAAACTACTGGAATTACTTCAGCAGCCTGTCATTACTCCACCAATTTTAATTTATTTCCGTTCTCACACAACATCACATTTTTGTATTGATTACATCTCATGCCACTGTTAAAGTCAGCAGGGTTGGAGACAAACTTTTAGCCAGGCAGCAAATTGAGGCTTTATGGTCATTTCAGGATTCATATGAGAATTGCAAGATAAGCATACTGTCTCAACTTCTCTGTGCTGTTCAATACAGACCAGGCAGTATTAAATTACCTCTGCTGGAAGTGATTACCTGATGGCACGTTCACATTGTCAGTAGGTTTGTGCTTGAATATTCTACAGTTTCGTCAGACCTCACAATACCTCAATTCATATCATACTCGAGTCTCACATATAATTATATACCAAAGTGAAATAGCTCTGCTGGCTCCTCTTCATAGCAGAATCAGTGTTTAATTAGGATTCAGAAGCAGAAGAAAAAATGGACTTTGACTCTACCGGTAACTTTTAAAGGATACAGAAATAAAGCAAGTGTAGCATTTTGTTGAAAACTGGGAAGCAGAGATACCAAACCCAGCTAGAAGAAAAGCAGCTTTGTAAGTGGAGACAAGGATCCTCCTACTGCCTTTGTAGTCCCTGCTTTCCACCCTCCAATCCAAACCTTGCACTCATTAAGAATGACACTCCAGTTACTATGTCTTTTCCTGAAACTTACTTTCGTTTAGCTAAACTATGTGACAACAGAAAAACCGTGTTAGGATAATGAGGTCCTTCCTTGATCCTACCTGCTCCTAACTCCATCTGCACAGGTTGCCCAGAGAAGTTGTAGAGTTTCCATCCTTGGAGATGTCCAAAAGTCTGAGAGATCTGAGACTGTTCAGCCTGCAGAAGCGAAGGCTCAGGGGAAACTTAGCAATGTATAAAAATATCCGAAGGGAGGGTGCAAAGAAAACGGAACCAGACTCTTTTTGAGTGGTGCCCAGTGACAGGACAAGAGGCAATGTGCACAAACCAAAACCCAGGAAACTCCATCTGGATATAAGGACACTTGTTTTTTTTACCATGAGAGTGACTGGGCACTGGCACAGGTTGCCCAGAGAGGTAATGGAGCCTCCCTCCTTGGAGATACTCAAACGCCACAGGGCTTGGTCCCGGGGAAGTGGCTCTAGGTGGCCCTGCTTGAGCTGGGAGGTTGGACCACACAACCTCCAGAAGTGCCTTCCAACCTTGACCGTTCCGTGATTCTGTGAAATCCCATTTTGTTACATAACTTCCCTAGAGTGTTCCAGTATTTCTGTGCTGCCATTATTTTTATTCTGTAAGGCTTAATTTTGGTATTAAATCCTCACCTCAATCTTCACCACGTTACCATAGGCAGACAATTTTTTTCTTCCAGTTCTGCATTTGCTTAACTTGATTAGAGAGAGAGAGAGAGACAAGAAAAGCAAGGAAGGGGAGGGAAAAGGGATTCTTTTCTTCTCCCTAGCCTTGTTAATTTGCTTTGCACAGCTGGATTTCCTGGGAAACAAAAAACCCAAGAATTCTGAAGCAGACTGCCTCAATATATATTTAGAGAGAACATATTTAGGGAAGCTTACTGTTTTTACTCACACGTATCTTTTCCATCCTGTCTGGCAGAGATGACTTCTGTTCTCCAACCCCGAGAGTGTAAAGTGACCAAAAAGCCCGAAAAGAGCTACGGATTCTACCTGCGTATTGAGAAAGACACAGCGGGGCATCTCATCCGGAACGTGGAAAAGAACAGTCCAGCTGAAAAGGCTGGCTTGAAGGATGGAGACAGGGTCCTCAGGGTTAACGGCGTGTTTGTAGACAAGGAGGAACATGCGCAGGTACACCTCTGTTTAGCCTGGGATCCACAGCACTCCCCCATTACCCAGACCCACTGCCTCTACACGAAGCTTTCTCTTCCAGTTTTTACGGCATCTTTGGCTAGGAAATCCAAGAACTGAGTCAACTGCTCAGAGAATCCCCCTGCATCATTTGTTACCCACCACGTGCCCATGGTGATGAGATGCCTTTGGGGTGCCTCCATAGTGTATAAGCAGAGGGATAACAAAAAGAGTAGGCAGTGCAACCCTTCCCGGAGAGAGCTGTTAGGCCAGTCACTAGCACCTGCTTGCCATTTTACCTTGTCCACTACAGGTGGTGGAGATTGTCAAAAACAGCGGGAATTCTGTTGTACTTCTTGTTCTGGATGGCGCATCCTACCAAAAGGCAGAAGAGGAGGGAGTGAACTTGGAAGAGGTGGGTCAAAAGGTGGCAACAGGACAGCAGGAGCAGCAGTCCCCACTGACCATGGCAAACGGAGCCATCACTGCAGTTCCACAACCACAGCTCTGCTACCTAGTGAAGGAGGAGAAAGGCTACGGCTTCTCCTTGAAAACCACAGAAGGTGAGAGCTTGGGAGAAGAAATGGTGTGTGTTTGTGTGTATATGTATATATATATACATATACACATATATATATGACAGCAGGTACAGAGGCAACCACAGTTAACACGTGGGGCCAATGGGGACACACAAACTGCTCTTGCTAATAGAAAGAAACTGGGAAGTAGGAAGATGAGTTCAGGTCCGTCTCTAGTCCACTTCTGCACAGCAGAAGTGCGTATTTTTCTGAGGACCACATTTCTTATGGGGTGGACAAAAGATTATATATATATATAAGAATAAACTATTTTCTGCTTGTTGTTTAAGCCCGCTTACCAAAACTAAATTTGCAGTCCCTGATCAAATGCCAGATATACACTCAAGATGCTACATTAACTCCTGTTCCATTCCTCCGAATCACTTCAGGAATCAGCACACAAGGTTCTAGACAGCTGCAATAAACACTTTCCCCGATTTTTAAGTTATTTCATTTAGAAAGCAGGGGATTTGGAACCTCTTCCACATATGCCTTTCTTCCAAGGCCAGTGAACAGAATAGAGAAGTCTTCCGAAAAGCATCACCTCTAAAGAGGGTACTTTGGAATGCAATGTGAAAGATGAAAGATCAAACATTGAAGCCTTCCAAACACAGGAAATTATGAAGTGTATAGAACAACATAAAGAGCAGGTCCTCATTTCAAATTGGAGGGGGAAGGAGGGCAGGAAAAAAAAATCCCTTTCAGCTGTCTTAATCATCCCACTTGGCGCTCTTGGTAGAGAAATAAAGGATTGAGTTGCAGATAACGAACAAATACCTCCCTCCCCCATGGAAGTGATTTTTCCAGGAGAGAACAAGAGATAGTGATGTGTCTATGTGGAAGTTTTGTGGTGCCACTGTAATCTGCATGTAAGCAGAGACCAAGAATCTCTAAGGACATCAGTGCTGAGTTTCCTTAACCATTAAATTCAGGCATATTTCAGTGACTTACCCTGCATAATGAGTTTTCATTTATTTTAGGACAGAAGGGGTTGTTCATAGTAGAGCTTTCATCACAAGGAGCAGCTGCAAAGGCTGGTGTCCAAAATAATGATCGCCTGATTGAAATCAATGGAAAAAACGTGGAAAATGACACACATGAGGAAGTGGTGGAAAAGGTACTTGTTTGTATACTGATTCATCTTCTGTTCTGGCCCACTTTCAACAGCAACTTATCAGGGTGACTAAGGAGGCAAGTCTGACCCATTTGAATGCTTCACAGTAAATCTTGGAAGCTGCTGTTTGTTTATCGTCAACATGACAGAGCGCCCCTCTGCTTCGGCTCTGTTGTCAAGCAGCCTCTTGAACTGACTCTGAATGAATACTGCCATCAAGACAGGCCAAAGAATTTTAAATAACAGAAATACACTGCTGCCAGGAACCCTATTAAATAAATCATGCTCTGTTCCTAGGAGTCCTGGGAATACTCTAATGGTAAGAGGGCAAGTCATCAAATGTGGTTTTCAGAGCAGGAAGAGGGGGAACTCTCTGATGGTAAAGTTAGCATGGAAGAGGAAAAATTCGTTATTTTAGACAGTAGTTCCTTTCTCCTGTTAAAAAGTCCAAAACTAATGAAAATCACTGTGCAAGTATTTTCACTACCTGGCCTCAGCTGCAAAAGAACATCGCTAATGAGGCCTCCAGCTTTCCCCTATTGGCACTACTAAAAGGCAGCTGGAACTGAAGAGATTTCAGAGAGCCATGAGACAGGCAGTACGTGCTCCAGCATTCCAGCATCACAATTCAGGGCACGCTACTGACTATGGAACCATGCACAACCTGCGTGTGTTGTTGAACTGCAATAGCATCAGCAACAGGATGACATTGGTTAAGATGAACAAAGAGGCCACCCATTACACTAGGAAGGAATAAGAGAAAGATGGACTTGGAGAGGTTGAATAGATTAAAAAAGCACCCAAAAACCTCAGAATTGGTAATATAGGGAGATGGCAGAGGACCAAGAGTGACAGAAACTTGATTTTTGTCCCTGCAATCTAGAACAGTGGTAGAGCTGGCATGTCATGTCTATATTCTAGAGTTCCACATCTAGATAAGCCAAGCACTATCTACTGAGGCCCACTGGATTCTACCAGCACTGTATGTCACTCTTCATGGCACTCCACAGCTAATTCCCTAAAGGTCAAGAATATAGTAGGAAATACAGAAAATTTCCTCATACATGTGCTGTATCTTACATGCCCAAGATCTTGTAATGGCCCAAATTTCTGGAAAAAAACAAAACGAAACAAAACAAAACAAAAACAAAAACACCACCACACAAAACCCAACCAACCAAACACCAAAACCTTGTAGTAGCATGGCCTACACCTTATGGCTCATTAATCAGCAGCACCCACATACCACTATGTATCAGCACACCAGTTTCCAAAGTCTCTATAACTCCCACATGTTGTTGAAAGGGTGACATCTGAGACTGTACTTGTACTATTGCAGGTAAAGAAGTCTGAAAATCATGTTATGTTTCTACTTTCAAATGAAGAAACAGACCGCTATTACACAAGCCAGAAGATGGTACTGAGCAAAGAGAGCGCCAGCCTGAGGTTGCTTCCCCTCAAACCACGACTTATTGAGATTCAGAAAGGAGAAAATGGTTATGGCTTTTATCTATGGATGAAAAAAAATACTGGTGGTGAGAACCAAGTTAACACACAGATCGTGACATTCATTGTACAGTTTCTTCCTGTACGGGGTTTGCAGACTTCATTGTCTTTGGCCTCTTACTGCTCATCTAGGAGAAGTCCTCCGTAGATGTGTTGCAAACAGGGCTCCATCAAGGAAATGGTCTCAGCCTGAAGTACCATTCTGACAATTAGCCTTTGGCATGCATTTTAATGTCTTTAAACCTACCAAGCATACACCTTCACATCAATCTCTTTTCCCTTCTGATCTTAGATCATATAATCAAGGACGTTGATTCTAGGAGCCCAGCAGCCGAGGCAGGTCTCAAAGACAATGATATCTTAGTAGCTGTCAATGGCGAGCAAGTGGATGGTCTGGATCATGAAAGCGTGGTGGGAAAAATTAAGCAGTCTGAGGCAAAAACCACACTGCTGGTAGTGGACAAGGAGACTGACGCCATGTATAAACTGGTAAGATAATGCAAACTGCTGCTAAGAATTGATATGTTATCATCATGAAGAGACATATGATACAGCCAGTCTGCTGTGACAGACTTCTTCAACTTGCACAAAATGTCTAAGATATACCCATATTTCAGCAGGTCTCCTTGCACTTGCACAGCAAGTCACTAAACATCCACATTTTTGGCCTCTTCCAGCTTTTTATAGGCACTAGTAGAACGCTTTTAAATTTAAACACACCACAAGAAAGGTTAGAAGTTTAAGACAACAAATTCAGAGCTACATGGCTGTGTAAGCATTTATGAACGAGTAACAAAATTCCCTTCTCACATAGACCAACACTGTAGTTTCCCACTCAGCCAGAAATTAATAGCAAACAGTTCTTCACTGCAGCTCCAAGTCATTAAAAAGGTTCCAAATACGCTGAGCATGAAAGCCCAATACAGATTTAACAACAGAAGTTTTTATCTTAACAAACTTCTATTTGTCACTTTTTTTCCTCAGGCTCAAATTTCCCCCTTCTCATACTACTACAAAGCACAAGATCCAACTCCAGCGAAAACACAAGAAAGAGTGGAGTTGCACACCGAGCAGCAAGTGAACCACAAGCCAAGAATCTGCAAGATGGTGAAAGGGCCTAGTGGATTTGGCTTCAGTTTAAACATGATCAAGAACAAACCTGGACTGTTCATCAGTGAGGTACTAATGTAGAATAAGGAACAAGGAAAAGCTCAAATAGTGTGTCAGACAGTGTCCTCCCTTCCATCCTGCAAGTACATTCAAGAAAATCCACAGAAGACAAGTCTCTTCTCCAGGGCTCTCAGATAAGGGCTGTGATTGTTCAAACCAGACTGACATTGTCAGACCAAGAGGAAAAATAAGCACCTGAAAACATTCCTCTTTCTTTTAGAAATCTAGAGAGAAGGGGAATCCAGCTTTTGCATCATTTTTGTTGTATTCATGAGGCTGGCATGCTAAAATTACTATTTTAAATATATATGGGTTGGGGTTTTTTTACTGTAGAACATCCCAAATGTAACAGAGACACCTTCACCCCATTCTATCCCCCTTCTCTGAATTCCATAGCTGGCAAAAGTCAAACCTCTACTGTCTCCAATTATGTCTGTGCCTTTATCTTTCTTCAGAGGAGAGGCTCCACTGATTACTAAGAAACTTGTGAAATGTGGTAATGTTTACTTTAAAGACAGGAACACGCAAATAATAAGAAAATTGGTTTTCTACCTGTCTTTATGATTCTACCACGCCACATTTCTATGTCTATCAAAATCAAGATGCATCTCATGTGTATGTCTATTGCCTCTCCCAATTCTTTTCTGCCCCACAAATCTCTCTTTCCTCATGCCTATTTTGCCTTCTTGTAAGGAAATCTGTAACACAGCAGTCTAGCTAACCCACCAGTTGATAATGCATCTTTCCACGTTTTAGGCTAGTATCACAAGTTAAACTTGCCTTTGCAGGTACAAAAGCACGGACCAGCTGACACAGCAGGTGTAGAAAACAACGACTATTTGGTGGAAGTGAACGGGGTGCGTGTGATCGATGAATCCTATGACAAAGTCGTTGCAAGAATCCATGAGAGTGGTGACAGGCTAACGCTACTACTGTGCAGCAAAGATGCTTACAAATACTTCCAGGGCCAGAACATTCCCATCACAGCCTCCATGGCAGATCCAGTCCATGACACTTCTGAACCTCCTGCTTATACGGAAAACGACCCATCAGAGCGAGAGAGAAGTTCACCTGAACCAAGGGAAAGGGTGAGTAATACTGTGTTCAGTGGATGTTGAGGGATTATCTAGGGGACAGGAATTTTTTTCTACTAGTATGTATACCTGAGCTAGGATTTTTGAGTCTGGATTTTTACAAGTCAGTCTATGTTATTAAAAGGGAAACTGCAGACAGATTATAATAAACGACTCTTCCTTTTCCCAGACATAATACAGAGGAGTATCTTTAATGCAAGACTGAATCACAGAAAGGATGCACATACAAGAGATTTTATGGAATAAGATAATCCAAATACAGTAATCCTTAATGAAGGTGGGAAACAGGCAATACAATCCTGAAAGTGCAGGAGAAAAAGTGCTTAAATACACCAAAAAGCATAAAGCACTTTTGGGGAAATCAGGTGAAATATTTCAAAATTGATCATTTTGTAGAAGGCAGAGCAGTTGATATATTACGATATTTTCTAGAAACTGTGCCCGTTTGAAGTTGTTTTATTCACTTTATGCCATCAGAAAGAATCTGAAGAATGACCAAAGTCAGAAAAGCAGAAATTTATTTGTGAAACAGTCACTTTGAACCCTCTGCATGGTCAGCCTTAAATATTTAAATGCTTCTTTTCTGATCATGCAAAAGAGACAGGTGAGGAAGAGTGAGACCAATAATCTCTCCTTTCATTTTTAATTGGCCTTGTCTGCAAATGTTCAGCTACAAGTTTTTTCAAAAGTTTCTTAGTAACAAAGCTGAATTTTATAGATCTGAACTATGCATCTGAAGTGCAAATTCAGCAGGTTTGGGAAAAAATAGGAAATTTATCTCTAAATGTGCTTAACTGAAAAGCACTTCTACAACAAAAATCAAATTTGTTGGCTCATTCCGCTATCCAAACAAGAACATGATTAGTGCAGATGAAAGTAGGAGTCCTTCATAACACTGCAGACTATCAAGCATGTTTACAAACTAAAAATAATCAGAACGTATTTGTTACTCCTCTGCAGGCAAGCTCATCCTCCTCTTCACAATCAGCTGCCTCTACAAGAGCAGACAGTGACAACAGCGACGACACAAAGTTGTGAGGAGAAAAACCACGCTAAGAATGAAAAAGAAACCTTCCAAATGCACTTTCTTCGATCATTCTTTGCTACTACACCTCCCAGAACTTGACTGTTCCTAGGAGTGCCATACCTGTAAAGGACTGCAGTCTCTTGCAGCTGCCTGAAATAAACACGCTGTTGTAACCTCCGTTCAGCTAACACACTGCAATTGTGCTTCATTGGCTTTCTGCCTTGTAAAGCGGGCAGCTAGTCATTTCTGTAAAGGCTTAAATAACTAGAAGTATATAATTAAGTACACTGCAGCAGAAGGCAGAAACATTTTATACATTCATAAGCATCTTAGCCTTTTAAAGATAAGCTCTTAATGAAGAGCAATTGATTTCTCCCCCTCTCCCAGGAGAGGCAGTTCTTGTCCTAATCCAGCTGCACCAACTCGATCTCTGTGGCAACTCTTCTATGCTACACTTACAGCAGCACAACTACTGTGAAATGGCATAAGCAAACATACTCTGTGCATTACACTCCCTTCTCCTGCTAAAAATGCAGAAATTTCTTTCGAACATTAAGCTAACGTCGTAACTCGAGATGTCTAAGCATATTCTCCTCTGCCTACAGCTGTGTATCATGGTAGTTAATACATAAATCAGTCATGCACGTTTCTCTGACTCCAAGTCAACACCATGTTGTCGTGAATGAGATATGAATAGCTCTGTAATACCACTGCTGTGTACTTTGCCTCCTTGCTGTACACCAAAGACAATATAGAAATAAATTGTTTAGAGTGGCTGTGTTTTTTCCCCAGGTCTTACTCTTACCACCTATGATTTGTGTTCCAGAACAATTTTAAAACAAAGCCTGAGAGTGTCTATAGGAAGCTAGAAGTTTAAGTCACGTGAATAAAATTGACTTTTATGCCTTGAATTACATCAAGAAGAGGAAATGGGCTACTGTAGAAGAATACACAGGTTGTGGGGAACACCAAATACACAGCGTATAAGGTAAACACATTTGTAATGTATAAATTAAACAAAGCATAACTGTGGTCTTTGGCTTCACACTCAACTTTAAAAAAGAGGAATCCAAAACCTCAGTTCCATTTATGCAGGGAGAGAAACAAAGTTGAGACTCAGGACAGTAGGTACCAGTAATAAACACTCCTGTACCCTCCATACACAAACGGAATGAAATTCTATCCACTTCTGCCAGGCAACAAATCCTAGCCACTTTCTAGCTCACTTCCAGCCAAATACTTGAGGCTGACAAAAGTTGAGAGGCTTGCATAAGATATTACAAAAACTTCTTTAATTCCACAGGCTCAAACATTCAACTCCAGAACTGCCGTCCTCTGAATCCCAATTACGAGTTGATTTTCAAAAGAAAAATCACATTTCCTTGGTGCCTTCTACGAAAACATTCTTCTAAAAGTAAGAGGTCTTACCCAAGACAGCCTACTCAGAAAGTTCCGCTCCCCCTAGATATTGGTGTACCAAAGAGTGCCCTTACTCTTTGGCAATGAACTATCTCATATTAAATACGCACATCCTCTTTCCTTCAAGCTGTGACACCTTAAAATGAGCCACAGAGCTTGACGAAGACACACATGGAAGTTCCAGGAGCCAATTACACTGCTGGAACACACAGAACAGTCCCGGCTTTCTTCAAGATTTGTTGTCCACAGGAGTTGCAGGAGTCCAGCAAAAAGGACAGAGTCCAGCATGTGACTGCAGTCCTTAGGGGGCCATGTGCTTTTCTGGGGCTTGTTTGTGTGCTAAATAAAGGAAGAGAATACTGGACAGTGCACTAACTAGGAATATCACATCAAACCAGCGATGATAAAAGTTGAACTGGAGCTCTCCCAGGACTTCAGTAATAATAGTGCGATACTCTAGAGGCATACTCATCCGGATCAGGAGCACTGATGACACAAAGTACATACCCTGTAAATTACAAAAAAAAAAGAAAGTAGCAATTATTTCACAATTGGCTACGTGGCTAAGATAGGTCAGCATACAAAGACTTTTGTTATGTGTATATGGATACACACACAAATAAGTATGTATGCATAAACGTATATATGTGTGCCCATAGTTCTACATACTCACCATGATCTGTGCTAAAAGCAGAACAATAACATTGGAGGACTTGCTGCTGGAAATGGCATAGAAAAACTGGAAAGAAAAAAAAGCACTGGAAATAAGACATCAGGTAAGTCCAACGTGCTTTAGGACACCCATTTCGGAAGGGGTGCCTGTATCCTACTTTCAGAAACCTGCAGTCTTAGTCTTAAACATCAACCTCCCTAAGCCAGTAGCACCATTTTGTAAAAGTCCTATAGGACAGATCTTAATGTTTAAGCTTAGGTACCAAAAGCCAGGCCCACACAATGAATCACATGTCTTTTGAGTTAATGCCTTTCCAGTTCTACCTAAAGAACCTGCAGCCGAAATTAAGCAATTTAAATTCTTTCAATCATCATCTCATCAGCCTTACTAATAAGCCTTAGCTATAGCATCATTTTGAACCCTTGCTTACATTTAACATCTGCACCTCTTCCCAAGAGTAATAACAACAGAGACTGAGTGGGGAAACACACCACAGAAGACATTTTTCCTCCTTCTCTCCCTCTGCAAGGGTTTATATTCAGATATCTAAAACATAAATGTGTATTTAAAGTTTATACAGTATTTGCCCTGTCTAAAGTTAAAGATCTGGTAACAGCTTTCCTGGCCCAAAACCACATAAGTGTGTCCTGGCTCTTACCTTTGTGAGTGTAATTAACAATCCTCTGATAGAGGTGACAATGATTATTCCAACAAGAATAAAGGAAATGTGCTGAGACCAGAATTTCACCTGTATAAGCAAGAAGAATACGGTTAAATCTCTAACACTAACCCTATTTACACCACACTGTATAGCTGCCAATTCTTCAGGGTCTTTTTATTTCCTAATTGTACAGATATCCATTGTAGACAGGCTTATATAACAGCCATTTTCACAGATACATTAGCCACTGTGTACTCCAAACACATGAGAAAAACAGATTTAGTTTATACCAATCACAAACAACTCTAAATTCAGAGATATTTTTAAAGAAGTGTAATTGACAGAACATCTATGTGTACAGACAAACATAATTACTCTGTAGAAAAATGTATTAATCTAAGCAAGTTGACTAACATTTCAATTTGCCAAAAACAAACACTGCCTCTTCTGGTAAGACCACCTTACCATTCCAGCATAAAAATCAGTGTGAAAGCAAAGTTCATGGTGCATTTTCCCTTCCTCCCCAATAAATCAGAAGTCAAAGACACATTCTCAGTGTTCTATCACTCTCTCCCTATCAGCAATACGATTTTATTTAAGTAAGATAGGAACTACTGAAAAGGCTGTAAGAATTAATAAAGTCTCACATCAAACTGGATTCCCAGATAATTTACAGTGATTTCAATTCCTCTTGTGACTGGATCAGTCTTCCCCACACGGTCAAATACAATATTGATGGTTGCCTGCAAGGAAGAGATAGATTTACACACAAACAAGAAAATAAAAAGCATACCTCATTGCTACACATGAGATACATGCACGACTCTTTGTATCACCAAGGAAAGGGTCGGGGGATGATCACATTTGTCAAAGAAGGTGCAAAATGCACACATGTAAAAATTGCTTGTCTAAGGCTCTATAAAAAAACACAGACTCGGAGCTTTATTCCAATCAAGGGCCAGTTTGTTTCAGAATTTCCAGAAGCCAGATTTTAAGGAAACAAGACCGTTACTTGATGAACTGCATGTCCAGCATAATCTACACAGGGTGTTATGTTTGCTTTTATGTCCACTTAAAATGCAATAAAACGTTTACATACCATGAAGATTTTCCAGACACAATAGATGGAGAAAAAATAACCCAAAACATTAAAGTATTTTCCCTGGAAAGTTTTGGAATACTCTATTCTCTCCTGAAATACAAAGGGGGGCAGGGGAAACAGAACACCAAAAAAATATCATTTCCACAATCACCCACAGCACAAAATTCTAACAGAGCACTAACAGTAGCAAACACAGCTTTATCCTTCTAGAACCTTTTAATTCACATGTTTCTGAACTTGAAAGTTTTAATTCAAAAGTTTCTGAATGGCTTTAGGGACATACACCAGTATGCATCTGAACTGGAGGAAACTGCCATCTAGACCCCAAATTAAAGAAACAGATCCTCACTCCACCACATCACAACATTTCAAGATTTACCTGCTGAACAGCTTTCAATTTCTCACCAGGGGTGTCAAACTCACTTTCACCAGGGGCCACAGCATCCTCGCAGTTGCCTTCAAAGGTGTGAATGTAATTTTAGGACTGTAGAAAAGTAACTACTCCTACATTTATACAGTCCTAAAATTACATTAGGCCCTTTGAAGGCAACTGTGAGGCTGATGTGGCCCCTGAGAAAAATGAGTTTGACACCCCTGTAATATACATTTTCTTTCAAACTACCCCGGAATTCCAACACCCATCTGGGCAGTTTCTTTGCTCTGTACCTTTGTTGCATGCAGGTCAGCAGTTTCCAGGAAAAGCTGCTGACTCAGCTCTTCTAGGGCATCCACTTCTTGCTGGATAAGGGACAGATCTGGCAAACCAGCACAGTCAAGGCTAGAATATGTCACAAATTCTTACTTAAAAACAAAGCATCCCCCACCTTCAGCCCAAGGGCCACCTCTAAAGGGCTTGACCACTTTTTTGATCCAGATCAGGTTTTTGATTCGGTCTTAATGCCCCTTGTTAATACTGCAACCAAAGAAATCTCAAGGATATATATCTATTGCACACTACTGTATTTTAAGAAGGTAGGCAGTACACAGTATTTAGGCAGTCACGCAACAAGCTCTTCATTCCTCTGCCTGGGAAACCAATTGCAGAACAGACCCAGAGCTGTTGAAAACTGATGCTCCACTTTGGGCAGCATCCCTTGTCACTGAAGTGCATCATCATATGTCACTCTCACATCATCTTCACAAGCAAAACTGCTGAGTAACTGCTCCAAGAGATTAGTGGTTATTATAAAGAGACTAGTCAAACAGCCAAATTCTGATTTTACCAGGTAGTGGGAAAAGAGAGGAAGAAGACTCCTCAGCCTTAAAGATGCAAACTGCACACTTTAAGTGGTCCAGCAGAAATTGGTGGTAGGCAACTGTAAGGTAGAGAAATACAGACACTTGTAATTCCCAACCAATTCCTTTTATCCGTTTCACATGAGCAGAACAACTTCCGTTCACCTGTTCCTATCAACCTTCTTGTCACACTACTATAGCACCAGTGGCCAACCTATATCATAAGAAAAATTTATTTGGTCAACAAGTTGCTTCCTGCCCTTCTTTTTCTCACAGTTTTCCAACATGGCCAGAAAGCCAACTATAAACCAGGTAAATTGTTCCAGCACCTCAGCCAACCCCATTGTTTGCTCAAGTACATCACAGATTCTCCACCCTGGCAGAGCATATTTCAAGTTATGAGAAAAATATGCATGCAGGTCATTCATATGAGCAGAGGATACATCAAAACGGAAAGCTGCCCCCCATGTCAGTGATGTGATCACATCTGCAATGTGACACCATAGGTATGCGCATCTGTCCTGTGACCTGCTGTACACCTCAAATGGTGATGCAACAACCCATTTATAGGGCAGGGCAGTAGCATACGACTCCTGTCTGTGTCACAGCAGAACTATGTGTTCAAACCTCGGCAGGTAGTACGGTGCTAGCGAGCAAACTTGCAAGGAGACATTAACCCTTTTGCTGAGACTGCTGAAACATGTTGAATCACGAATGCTTTGTAACTGGCCCAACCGACACTCTTCCTCTCAAAACGGAATAAAGCTGGAGCCACCTCTGGAGGCAGGTGACAGCATGCAGATGAAGGATACTTTCACTGCCTGAAACAGATGTTGTAACACTTTTTATCATTCCCCAGAAGCCAGTGGGTTTGTTATGTACTTCTCCTCTCTGGAACATCGTCCTATGAGCCACTGCTATCCTGAAAGAAGAGAAAACACAAGTCCTTAAGAATAAAGTACATTTATTTAGGAAAAAAAAAATCAAAACAAAAAATAAAATTAAAAACAAACAAACAAAAACAAAAAACAACACACAACCAAAACCAGCTCCTTAGAAGATACTGTTAAACTAAATCCACTGCAAACAGATGGCCCCTTTTTTTTTACCCCCTCAAGCACCAATCTTGCTTCATAACATTATCTTGATTAGCTCTGGAGTAGAGCCCAGATCTAATCAAGCGAGATTCAATGAGACACTTCTCAATACTTCCATTCAGGATCCTGCTTCAATCCTTAAAGGGATTTGAACCCAATTAAATATAAAAATTCAAAAGGATTTCTCAGTCATATGATAAGTCGCTTTCCTTTCCTCAAACACATGACTGTGCTATCTCAAGTTCAGGAACTGGAAGGCTTCTCATGCTCCCCTCTGCCCTTGAACACTTCCTTCTTTATCACTGCACATCTGCCTCTTCCAAAGAACCATGAGTGCTGGATGGCATGCAGCAGCACTCTCTGATATGCTGTCACTCACTACTGGGCTGCATGACAAGCTGTTATGAAGCAGAAACACGTAAATCCATTATTGGCCTGAACCATTAGACACTTCAGGCGATCTGAACGTGACTCCTGAAGCTAATTCCAACACTACAGCAGCAGCTGCGTATTGTCCCCCACACTCCATGTGCACTGCAGCATAATCCCCATGAGCAGTGCTGGCTTCTGGCCTCATTCCCTCACATTTCTACCCATTGAAATTTGTGAGCCAGTTATCCAGTCCTAAGCTGAAAACTATTCATAGGATTGTCAAGGCAATCCACGGTTCGACAGTGTTTAGGCCTTTCTGGTATCTGCAGCCAGTATTTGCTACATTTGGTACTGAGCGCTCTTCAAGGTTGATGATAAGCAGTGTAATTAAAAAAAAAAAAGAAAATCACTCCTCCTTCACATCCAGCAAAAGAAACACAGTTGAAGCACTTCACATAACACATAAAAGCAAATATGGCCACAGACTACAAATAACAGAGATCTTAGAATGATTCAATTCATCCTGATAGCTGCCAAATACAAGAACTGCATTTTTAACCCTTGTTTTCTTCCCAGTACCCAATTCACATGTTCCATCCCAAACAATCCACAGTGTTGCAGCAAAAACGCATCTATGTCAAGGTGAAGCACAAGGCTGTAAGTATACAAACACAAATCTTTTCTTTTGAGAAGTGACAGGGATCTCTGTACCCACATAGTAGAGTCAGGAGTTCTGGAGATGTCACAGAAAGGATCCGCAGGCAAAAATCACACACTTTGCCTGTGTAGATATGCAATACTTCAGGTAGGCTGATTTGACTCTTAGATAAAGCAGAATGAAGCAATGGTGTCACAGAATCCAGGCATTTCAAACCTGAGGCTTAGTTATGTCATACCTGCAAAGATCAGTATAAAGAACCTGCCAGCCTCAGAGGCGAGTTTCCATAAGGAAGGAGACAACAACAATTCCCATGCAAAAAGCATCAGGGAAACAACTTTCAACACCTATCTTCCACTGCCAAGAAAGCCAGTATGAATAAGGTTCAGTATGAGAAGAAATGTCAAGATCAGGAAAAAAAAAAAAAGCTTTATGTTCTATTGCCTTATAACCCTTGTGGGCATTGAGAAGTTCTGAGTTATCAGCAGTACTGAAAAGGTGGCCAGCAAATAACTGACAATTTATGGAAGTACAGCTTTTATCCTACACTAAAATACCGCTATTCCGGCTTGTTCTGTCAAATTATTTGGATTGCATTTGGACTGATACAAATCTAACTTTTTAAACTCCACTTTATATGAGCAAATAGTCCGATTATGCAAGCCACTGCCCTCTGCCAAAGCAAAAAGAGAATGAAATCTACAGAGCTCAAGCTTCTGCTATTTCTTGTGCATTTCTGAGACTACAGAGTTTTGGAGTTTGTTTGGTTTGGGGGATTTTTTAAACACAAATACATGAACTCCAGTATAACTCCCAAGTGATTGACTCTCTTTATGTGGCTCTTCATAATGGTTAGAAAGTTGCTACATTCAGATTTCCTGGCCATAAAAAGTCAAGAAAATACTAGCTAGTTACGAGTCCCAGACATCCTTACTTTTACCCAACACCACCCTCCCTGAACCAGAGGTCCAAAAACACTGTACAAAACAAAAGAGCACAGCATCAGAAGCGGCACTACACAGTATCTTTTAACTCCAAAGCCAGTATTTTAGTATGCTCCTAGTCAATTAAATCAATTAGACCTGAGTAATTAAATTCTCTCACCACTTACCACCCCACACATGACCACAAATACCAAGTTAACATTTGTTCACCACTTAACAGTTTCAATGGGGAAGAAAAAAGCTATGCTTTAACTACACTTTTATATGCTAATACTGATCAACAGTTATGCACACTGGAGACTAATTCAGCAAGGTTAGACTACCTAGAAGCTCCCTCATCATACATTAAAAGAGTAGATTAAAACATGAGTGCATCAAAGGTAAAATTTGGGGGACTACTGTGAGAATTTACTGTCAGACAGTCAAACTTTTGAAGTGACTACAGTAATTGTATTTATTCTTCACAACCAGTAAGGCGGGTAATACGTAATTTGGAAGAGCAGACAAAAATCTTTTCAGTGTAAATGAAATCGCATTGTTTCCAAAAGTAGCTTTTTCACTTGAGGTACATGGAATAAGCTAAACGAACAAAAGCAGAGTTCTGATGGCACACTTATGCACTATGCTACATCCTATCTGGCAATGGAATTTTCATTTGCAAGAATATAGCCGTGTCCACACCAGCTCACTAGCTAGCTTTGACCAGGAAACAGCAGATACACAGAGCAGGAGAGTGTTTACTATGTATGAACCAAGTGCCCTATTGAAACCACCAGTAGGAGAACCAGCTGCAGTGGTTTAAGGGTCACTTACTCATCAGGAAAGAAAGGTGCCCATCTTGCAGAGTAGTTGCACTGCCATTAGAAAGTTACAATTTGTCTTGGAAACCTAATCCGTGCCACTGCAGCAAGAAAGGGTGCTATTTAGGGCACATGCCTGTGAAAAAAGTGAGTTCTATATCAGGCCAGAACAAACCACCACACAGCTCAATGCAATTCAGCCACCTGTTTCACTGAACACGTAGTCCTGACAGGACTAATAATTTTGTTCATTTGTTAATTTCAAGAACCATCTTATACCATACTGACTGAAAAGCCTTGAAATAAATAATTTCACGCTACTGCTGCCTTCTCACCTTTTTTTCTTGCTAATAATCATGTCCATAGTTTGAAGGAGCCGTCGCTCCAAAGCCAGAATATCTGCATCTGTCACATTCCTGCAAAATGAAGACATGCAATTAGGCCTGCTAGCACATTTCCGAGGAAATACGCATATGCTCATGAAACAATGAAGAGAGAAGCCTGTGTAAGGACAAAAAGCTTCAGCAATGGAAATGGTTCTAGAACGTAGACATGGTAATAGCTAGATTGAGAAAAAAGTTACAGAAAAACTTGAATCAATGTCGCAGGAAAAGCAGGAGAATAATCTCAAAATGTGGATGAAATATTTCACAAGGCTGCAGTTACCTGAGAAAGTAGGACATGTAAGTGTATGGACAGTTGACAGCCCCAAATCCTGAGAGCAAAGCCATGAGTGTCACCCCAATCACACCCACACGGCTGATGAGCTGTTCTATAGACAGGATTCCTGAGAGAGGAAAAACATGGCATTAATAACCTTGCTCTCTTCACTCTGGTCCACACTTGATTCCTTCACAACATAACACACACACAGAGCTGCCTAATGGATCCAATTGCCTTCCCACTGCAATGCCCAGAGGTATTACAATATGAAGTACAGAGACTATGAAAAGAAAGAGGTAGAAAGTCTCCCTCAGAAACCACACTACCATGCTTAAAAACATGGATGGCAAATTGTAGCTATGAGGAAGCTGAAGGCAGATCTGGTGGGGACTAACAACATTTTGGTTCTAAATCAATAAATCACTAGGAATTGCACTTTGCAGAGATGGGAACACAGATCATCCATGAGACACTATAAAGAAGGCATCTTCTGCAAAGCCACTTCTGCAATAACTAGGATTAGAGTTACTGAACCAGTTAGCCCTGGCAAAGTGGCCCAAAAATGTCTAGACCATAGAGAGGAAGGCCTATCCTGTCAACTGTCATTAGAAGGGACCCCTCCAGATCAGAAGCAACTTGTGCTTGTAGGACAGAGGAGTTGTAACAGCATGAAAGGGTATGGTATACCCATGGCTGTCCTGTATTCATCTTGTGGACACACATTGTTGAGGTGACCACTAACAAGGCATTCTACCTTAGCACCAAGTGCGCTCAAAAACACATGTTCATGTAAAACAGCATGAACATCAAGCCTGTGCTGTAACCAACACCAAGCACTGAAGTTGCATTTATTCTTGTTGGTCATTAAACACAGACCTCAACCTGTCTTCTCAGGATATAGTGCCATGTGCTACTAAACATCACTCACTTTTTAGGGAGCTAGTTATAGAGCAGCTGCCACACACAGCACATTTGGAGCTTACATGATTGCAAAGCTGAGATGGCCAAGCGCCAAGTCACATTTCATGCTTCAGAGAAGGGGAATAAACGATGAAAAAAAGGCAAAAAGACTTCACAAAGGGGGACCGAGACACCCAGTCATGTGCAGCTGCATAGAGATTTATACCAGCTACAGAATATGCTACAATACACTGGCCTTTTGCCCCATACACTGTCAGACAGCAGCAGTTAAAACAGAGGTGCCTTCAAAATGACATGACATTCCACTGCCTAAAGCAATGTTTCCCCACAGCACCCACAGCAACCCTATTCTTGTGATCGGGTCAGATAAAATGAATATTTTACCAATTCAGATAAAGATGAGAGTTTTATTAGACTACTAGTACGTAACTGAATAAAGCATAACCTTCCTTCTACTACAAGCTCCCAAACTGAGGGCTATTAAACAAACTGCAAAGCAACCAGGGCTCCTGATTTAGAGCTCTGATCGATGGTGCATTTCCCAGCTGCAGCACACTGCCATCACCATCCCCTGGCACAGGATGTCAGTGCAGGTATCTGAATGGGCCCCAATAGTCAGAACAATTCCCCAGCTGCAGCACACCACCATACCTGCAGGGGAGCAGGGGGGCAGGCACACTGAGAAAGGCACTACAGGTACAGTGTGAGGCGCTCACTAAGCACAGCCTCCTGTCATGTCTCCCTCCCCAACAGGACCCTACCTGTCTGAATTAGGCCACCGCCACACAACAAAGCCCTGCAGAAGCCGTGTCAGTACATGCAAGACAGCAGCACGCAGCAGGACAGCAGCAAAGAAAAAGCCTAGAATCCTTTGCTCTAACCCTGTGTCTACACCTGGTAGGATAAGGCACTGTGCAACTGTTAAGTGGAGGTATCATCCTGCAAAGTAGAAGGTAAAAGGAGAAAACATCCCACTACCAGTTCTGGAAATCTGCAGTTATTATGCAGCTTCACAGAATCTTTTCAGTGATCTGAAGAGGATTACCTAAACCCCATAGCTAAGTTCCCAATGGGTTAGCATATTCTGCCAACTCAAGCATTTTCTGCAACTCAGAGTGGCTACATGTTTTTCTTGGCAATGAAAAGTGGGCAGAGGGATCTGCACTATACAGTAGCTGCTGTGTTTCAGTGGCAAATGACACAATTGCAAAATGAAAGTTAAAGGACCACAGATGAAAGGGTGAGCAGACCCTACAGCAGCTGGTATCCTTCAATTTTTCTCTTACAGATTAGTACAGAGTAAAGTAGCCTCCTAGAAAACAGAAAGATTAAGCTGACATTTATCTATGCAGACAGACATATTCACCAATTTGAGCAAAACTGACTGAATTTCACCTGTTGAGAACAATATATAAGCAATTTTCCGGTGTGCAGATAATGGGAACATAAGTTACACAGGAAACCCAGGTGACAAATAGTTCTGTTCTTACAGTATTACAAGACATACTTAGGTACCCAAAGGATTCAGTACAGTTATGCACATGTTAACGAACTCTGTTGCACCCGAATTAACCCAAGTGCATACAGTATCTTCACACTATAAATACTCTCGGTTTTGTGACTGCAACACAGAGATACCTAAGCTCATTCTGCACATAAATAGCTCTGGCATCCAGCAGGACTTACCAACTCCCATTCTAGCACCATACAACTGTACTATCTTTAGGCTCAGGTGATGCACAAAGCTGTTCCAAAACTAGAACGTGCTGCCAGACATGTTGCTGGCTACAGTCTATACAGCTCTGGTGTTTAGGCACCCTGCCATGTTTTGTCAACTGGACAGCCACCTATGTTAAACTGATCTGATTTCAGTCACAAGAAACAATAATCCGACTGAAAGACATCAGATGAAGGATTGGTTGTCATTCTCTTCTTGCATAAATTAGTCTTGGTCTCCACAGAGAAACAAATGAATAAAAATTGTGGTCAACTTTTCATGGAAATGAAGGAGAGTCCTCAAACAGTACACTGCGTTCTTACATACTCTAGGTTCAGTTAACACTAATCCACTGCCCTGAAGATTTCCCATGGTATTGGAAGAAAACTAATGCAAATAATTCTAGGTATACCCACCCATTTCTGTCAGTCCAACAATCTTCAGATTTCAAAGCAGAGCAGACCCTCAGTTGCAGGAACTACTTTCTACAGTCTCAACTGTAGAGCTGAGATAGCATAATAGTAGCTCCAAGATAAAAGTGAGATAACAAATCCTACTTTCAGGGGGGAAAGAAAGAGCAAGAGTATGAAACTCACCATGTTTTGGGCTGAGGATAGGAAATGGATCTCCCAGCTTCCAGAAGAAATACATGAACGTCAACCAAAGAACACAAGCAAAAAGCAGTTTCTGTCTGTGCACTAACGGAGAGAACAAAAAACCACAACAGTATTTTATAGAAGTTCTTCCTTTAGGGCTTTTTCAAGCTTACAAAATTGCTACATTGGTCGGAAGGCTGCTTTAAGCACAGGTGGTCAAAACAGGTGTCAGCTGCCAGAGCCACAGCCAGCAGCATGCACCCCTTCACTTCCTGCAGAACTTTTCAGACAACACCCTTTGCAAGAGCTAACACAGCCATGCACCACTTTGGCTTTTCCCCATGGACTTGTGAAGGGGGCTCCACTATGAACAGGGGATCACTTAGCTGCATCTTTCTTGTCTGACCCTGAACATGAAACTTCAATACCTCATCTTCATGCCAAATCAACACATTTAATAGTCCCAGCCTACATGCCGAAGCTTAATACAAAAGAGCGATGAATATCAATAGCTCAAGGGTAAGTATCCATTAGCACATGGAAGAGGCTTCATCCAGACAGCAGTAAGCAAAAAAGCAAAAGTAATTTTTTGAGCTCTTCTGCCTGAGCTTCTCTGGCTCATTTCTTTTACCCCCTAGCAGAACAAAACAGCCTTGCCAAGGGTTCCAGAGTTTGGCTGCAAGCTTAACATTGTAAAGGAACAAATTCCAGTAATGTTATTCTAAAGTGCTCAGTTTTGTCGAAACACATAAAGAAAAGCTACATTTGTTGGGGTAAAGTATCTCCTAACTGCTCAAAAAACAGTTAATGCTGAAGCATTAAGTTCCAAAGAGAAGTTATCTAGCCAGAACAAAGCCAGAGAAAGAAGGGAACTATGGGCATAGTGACCAACGCATCTTTTAGAAAAGTTAGCAGCCCCACTGCCATAAACCAAGTACTCACATAATCTGATATTGCTCACAACAAAGTAACCAATGTAGAAGGGTACCATGAAGACTAGGATAAGCAAAATGACACACAGGTTCAGCTTCCAGTGAAAATACCGAGAGCTAAAATAAAGCCAAAACACTGATTAGCACACTATCATGATAGAACAAGTTTCTCCAATACAATTGTATGTCAGTGCAATCCTATCAACTACATCAAACATTGGATAATATTGGCCTAGCATGCAAAATATTCTGAATTTTGTTTACTGTTTTGGGTTTTTTGTTTTGCTTTTTTGTTTTCAATACAGAGCTCAAAAACGTATATTTCAAAATCAACAACTATCCAGAAAAACACACTGTGCTACTTTATCAGATACTGTATTCTCTACAGTCACTAATGTCAGTTGCAGCATGATTCATTTGATTAACTGCTCATCTAGTTGAACAGTAAATGAAAACTAGGTATAAGTAGTAATTTTTTGTTATCAGTGGCTGAGTCAAAAAATGGCTAATTCAAACAGAAAATATTAAGGATATTTAACATTCATAATTCAACATTTCACTTCAGAGTTGTCTTCTGTCCAAGACATTGCAAAGCAAAAATTTTAAAATACACATACATACCAAAATAATCAATACTCCTCTGACTAAAGGAGATTAGTCAAACGCAGATGAGATTCATCTTGGCCAAAGTGACTTTTCACTTAGTTTGAACAGAAAAATACATGTCCTGTTTCCAATATTAACTCTTATCCTCTTTATGTCTTGGGGTAGGAGAAATTATGAGGATCCTTGTCACGTTTTCCTAGTTAATTCAGAGGCAAACATTTTCATCTATATTGATGTCCAGCCCTTTATTGAAGCTTATAAAAGCATGCTCCTCAGTGATCTCTCTGGCTTAAAACTCTACAGATTAATAACATACAGTCAGAATTAGCATTACGTTTTAGTAGTTTTGTACTTCTTGCCTTTCAGCTCCTTTGACTGCTCTCTTGTACTAGTACGATGAGAGAGAATAAACAGAAAACCCCAGCTAGCCTCTACATGTTACTGTTCTATCTTCTCTTTCCTACTGACTTCTGAAGTAGACAGTGTTTAACATCCCCTTTATGTAGAAGTCCTCACACTACATCAAAGGAGAATCGGTCTTTGATTCACAGATACCATATTATTACAGAAGCAGTTTCGACTCCACAATTAGCCTCACATCTTACTTGCTGCTCAGACCACCACAGAAAAACTAGCACTTACAGTTTCTTTTGTCCTTAACATCTGAAAAGTACTCTTCAGCATGATCTGAAGCCTCACAACACTCCCATAAAAGAAACCGTTTCTTTTAACTTCACAGATGGAGAAAGCCAAAGACTAAAGCCTTGCCCTGAGGACCTAGACCAGACTAATAGCAACTGCATGGAAAATCAGAAGCTTATGTCTTCTAGTCCCATGCTGTGCCAAATAAACAAATCCTGCTGCTCACACATCTTTGTTTAGTTGTTGGCAATTTTCTCACACAATTTCCTCAACCCAAGACTAATCCATTCATTTAGAAGTTGGACTGAAGCTGCTGAACACAAGGCAGGCTAGTCCTTGAGTACCCAGACTCACCTGCTGTTCAGCAGCCTCAAAATCTCGAAGATGATGATTTCAAATATGGTACAAGAGAAAGCAAAAGTCTCAGAGAAGATCACCTGGACCAGACTCACCTGCTGTTCAGCACCCCCAAAATCTCAAAGATGATGAGTTCAAACATGGTACAAGAGAAGGCAAAAGTCACAGAGAAGATCACCTGGACCACATACTGTCGTACCTGCAACGGAGAAAACAAGCCAGAGACATCAGGTACTTCCATTTCCAGAGTGGCATCCTGATATTCCTCGGGTAACAAAACAAAAAACCACAAGGCACAATGGCACACAACTGGGTCTCCTGTTTCAAGGCACCTTGCCCTTTATTTAAACAGGAAGAAACCAACAGCCTGTTTGAAAGCAGAGGGCAAACTCGTAAGTTGCTCAGTATGACACTGATAGCAGCTATCAGCACATTTAACAGAGATGCCTTAACAGACGGGATGTCAAGCATGCAATGCCCTATTGTCAGCATGACTAACGATAGACCCTTGCTAACAGAGCTCTTTCATCTTAACCTTAGATTTAAAAATAAGATCTATATCAGAAAATCTTTTGGGGTCTGAATTTGGCTTGCACTTAAAGCATCTCTGACCTCGACTATATTCTTTCATATCCCTTTAGGGATAAGCGAATTGACAGCTTTATCCTATCTGATCCTCACAAACAAGAAAGCAACACTGAAAATACCTCACTGAGTTTAAAATTAACCACCAAATTTGATTTTGTCACAAAAATTTTATAATTACATATGGCGGGCGTACTCAAGTAAAAGGCAAAAGAGCTTCCTATTATTCCTGCACCTCCTTCACTTTATTTTCATCTTACAGTAGCCAATATGGAAACTTTCAGTGGCCTTAGAAGAAACCATTTCTTCAGATATCTAGGAGTCTTTTAAATAAAAGCACAAGAGGAAATAGAAGTAACTGTAGAGAAAATTAAAAATAAGAGGGCTTAAAGACAGAAAAGAGGCCAAATGCAGTTTCAAAAATATTTCTGTAATTGGAAGTAGCATTTGAGATACAAAATAGTAACGAAAGTCTCCTTCTCACCTCATAATCCTTGAAGAGCTTACGCATGAAGAATAGCCACCCAAATCCGAAGAACAGCACCTGCAGAAGAAATGAAGCACTTAGCATTTGTATCCAGCAACTTGCAAAATACAAAGCTATTTCACTACTGACCATAGATGAAAGAAATGGAAGGAAGAGAGCTAGGCCAAAGTACCCAAGATCCACAAAAGATTAAAAATTGCCATGATACTATGGAGAGAATAATATTATAAACGTTCTAGCGTAGCACACACAGAAACCTATGACCTTTCAGAAGATCCAGTCAAGACAGTCCATTCCTATATTCTCAAGTGCTCAGAATTTCTCAGTTCCTGGCCTGCCAGAATCCTTGGCATTGTTGTTTCTTGTTTCACTCTTCTATCTACAGAATTAAAGTGTCTAGTTTTTACAGGAAACACAGTGACAGGAAAGTAAACACCTGAATGTCCACAACATACACATCTTCTAGGGATGAGAAAATTTTATAAAAATATCTGCCATTTCTTTCAGACTACAAGTGCATTTGATTTTTCTGGAGAGGTCTTAACACTTGTTACATACCAACACAATGTGGGAGAAACGTGTTAAAAGCATCTCTAAGGCAGGGAAAAGGCAGAGTTGAATGCCTCAAACCACAACTTGGAGTTGCAGAAAGGCACACAGAAAAGGTAGGTAAAGCAGGACAAGCCAATAATGCTTTGCATTTCCATGGCTCTCAGAGCACTTGACAAAAACTTAGTTAAGTTTCAACACATACCTGAGAAGATGGACTTAATACTACAGCTATTTCACAGATGAGTTAAATGAAATAAATACAACTTAAATAATGTGGTCAAAACTGTACTTACCTGTCTTCAACCAGAAAAAGGGGACTGGGCTATCAGGCCCTACATGGGTAGCCCTGTCTATTCCTCGAAACACTGAAGACGAGTGTAACAATTTAAAAGAACCAAAGCAAAAAGAGAATTCAGAAGATACTAAATATTTTTAAAAAGGTAGTTTTGACCCAAGTAAAGAGAAAAATCAGTATATGTCAGAAAGCACAAGGCAAAGACTATTTCTTCTCAAGAGCACATCGAAAAGGCCAGAGCATTCTGGCCCTCTGTGGACACATGAAACTTTCAAAGACAGAACCACAGGAATCATTGTGGATTATTCCACTCTGCATCAGGAGCAACTGGTAGCAGCAAAGGTAACAGAACAACGTGATTTGTAGACACGGAATACCTGGAAAGCTGGGCAAGGAAGATCAAACACATTTGCCTTGAAAGAAGAACTAAAATAGGAATAAGGTCTAGTGATTGGCAACAGCTGGCAAAACTTGTTTGAGGAGGACTTCAGACCTGAAAGTAATTGATAGCAAAAAGGTAAGATATTCTACAAGCCTCCTACCTACAGGTCATAAGTCAAAGTAGTATGATAAGTGATATTTACATAACATAATTCCTCACTTAACAGCACAAAAGAGGAAAAAGGTAGAGACAAACACTTCAAAAAGAAGTGAGAGATGAGGAGATAATCAAGTACAATAATAGCAGAGTAAGTTATATAGGAAGATTAGATTTTCCTTGTGTTAGGGACTGTACAAAAGCATAGAAAGACACTACCTTAAGAGTTCACACTCCAAGACAACCCAGGTGAACGTAACACATTAAATCAGAAAATTCTTGAGCATTTGACAATTACATGCAGCAATTTAAATATTTAACTTGATACTTTCGAAGACGATGGGAAGTTGCAGAACTATCATCACAAATTAAAGAAATGCAATTTGTTAAGTTAGATCTTAGAATGCAAAGCAAATGATGGGAGCAAAAATCAAACCATTATCAAGTAGGAGGACACTATACCAACAAACGGCCAAAAGCTGTCCTGAAAACTGTCAAGAAAACTCCAGAGTTGTGCATGAACGTCTGTATAAGACTTCTGTTGAGCGGGGAAAGGTCCTCTTTCCTCAGCTCATCCCTCCTCATTAGAGAACAAAAATTTCACACCACCTCTGAAGCTTATCAGATCACTCTATTATCCAGTTAAATTCATAGAAACCAAATATGGGAGACCACAAATAAAAGAGTATGACTGTGCAGCAAAGTGGAAGTGAAGAGGGAGCAGAATCTTGCCCTTTGGGCAGATGCAAACAGTTGGACCACCTCAGTTGCCAGACAGGAAGATGGGAAGAAAGGGTATTTAGATGCTTACTGAGAAGGGAGTGGGGTAGCAAGGAGGAGAGGCAGGTCAAGGACAACAATGACAAGATAAATTACTAGCAAAGGAAGTTAATGAAGAAGAATGGAGTATTTCCTCCCACAAAACAATAAGACAGTTTCAAGTATGTTAAGACAACAGCCCACTTCCTAATGATAAAGAGTGGATGGCAGGAAATGTTTTAAAGAGCTCCTAGGTGAATTCAGCTGGTATAAAGCACAGATTAGTTGAAAGATTACTTCATTGGCAGCACAAAGAAAAAGCTGAAGGAAGTGCCAAATCACAGATGGATCAATGGAGAAAGAGGTTTTCGTGGTGTCTTTGTATATTCCTTAGAGCAGATAATGAAAAATCTTCCAAAGTTGTAAACAAGCAAACTCCTCAGTAGCAAACCAGGGCCTGAAGACACAAATGATAAGGCTTATTGAAGAATATCAAAACCAAAATAAATAGTAGAGAACAGAAATACTAACTTCTCTTTCTGTTCCAACAAAGAAAGCTTAAATTTATAGAAGTGATGCAGTATTTACAACAAAACCTCCATTCCTCACAACCTTATTTACTGAACCTCTTCATGCATCACATTCTGACTTGACAATTAATTGCACGAGGGCAACGGTCACCATGACATGTAAGAAAGCCGTCCAAAGATGCATACACCTTATCTTCTCCTGCCACAGGAGCTCAGGTGACAGAAAAGGATCGGGCAGCCATAACGACACAACCTAGCTGCCTAACACCCCCACGCCTGGCAGCAACAAAGGTTTTTCACAGTACGGCAGAATGTCAGGGATTGGGAGTGACTTCAAAAGATCACCTAGTCCAATCCCCCTGCCGCAGCAGGAACACCTAGATGAGGTTACACAGGAAGGCATCCAAGCAGGTTTTGAACATCTCCAGAGAAGGAGACTCCACAACCTCCCTGGGCAGCCTGTTCCAGTGTCTGTCACCCTCACTGAGAAGAAGTTTCTTCTCAAATTTAAGTGGAACCTCCTGTGTTCCAGTTTGTACCCATTGCCCCTTGTCTTATCATTGGTTGTCACTGAGAAGAGCCTGGCTCCATCCTCATGACACTCACTCTTTACATAGCTATAAACATTAATGAGGTCACCCCTCAGTCTCCTCTTCTCCAAGCTAAAGAGACCCAGCTCCCTCAGCCTTTCCTCATAAGGGAGATGCTCCACTCCATCATCTTTGTTGCTCTGCGCTGGACTCTCTCCAGCAGTTCCCTGCCCTTCTGGAACTGTAAGGCCCAGAACTGGACACAATATTCCAGATGAGATCTCACCAGGGCAGAGTAGAGGGGCAGGAGAACCTCTCTCAACCTACCAACCACACCCCTTCTAACACACCCCAGGATGCCATTGGCCTTCCTGGCCACAAGGGCACAGTGCTGGCTCATGGGTTGTTTTTTTGTTTTGCGTTTTTTTTCCACCGTTGCTGCTGAGCAGCGGACGGCGAATGCACTGAAGCGCGGCGCCGTTCCCGCCGTTAGACAGGCGTGGCCAAGCGGGCCCGAGCAGCAGTGCCGGTGCCGCAAGCCGCAGCACGGCGGTTAACGCCAGGCCGTGCGCATGCGCGCCCGCAGGCACCGCCCCCACGCACTGCCACCGGCCTATTCCGGAGGGGTGGCGAGCGGGCCAGGCCGCGGTATGACCCACTTCGCCTCCCCGCATCACCCCTTCTGAGGGGAGGGGATCCGCTCCGCGCAGCAGGGGGGTACCTGGGAAGTGACCATGATGCTGGAGTCGATGAGGAAGCTCATGGCTGCTCACCGGCGGCCGCCGCACTCCCCGCTTCCGGCCCCGCGCTCGCGCCGGCGGCTGCAGCGCGCAGGCGCTTCCCTCAGCCCGGCGCACCGCCCTCCCCGCGGCCGGGCGGGGCGGGGCGGGGCGTGGTAAGAAGCTCCGCCCCGTGCACGTGCGGCTCAGCTTTCCCGGGGCCAGCCCCACGGGAGAAACGCGAGTGGGAGCCCTGGAGGGAACATGACCGCTTTCCCTGTCTGCTGTGGAAACTGGGGGCAGGTGGTGCCACACAGACATCCAGGGGAGGCCAAGGGGACGGAGGGGCTGGGGGTGGGGGTGCAAACACCTCCTGCCATTTCGCCAGCGCTTTGGGCCCCTCACTACAAGAAAGGCATTGAGGTGCTGGAGAGAGGGCAGAGAGGGCAGTGAGGCTGGTGAGGAGTCTGGAGCACAAGTCTGATGAGGAGCAGCTGAGGGAGCTGGGGCTGTTCAGCCTGGAGAAAAGGAGGCTGAGGGGAGACCTTATCGCTGTCTACAACTGCCTGAAAGGAGGTTGTAGCATGGAGGGTGTTGGTCTCTTCTCCCAAGTAGCAAGGGACAGGACAAGAGGAAATNTCTAAGAGCCGTGCAGCAGTGGAGCATGGCACACCACAACTGTTCCAGGCCCATCTTCCTACCCAAGGGGAGCTCCATCTCCCACATGGGGCCCTTTCTGTCCTCCCTCTGCACAGAGAAGGGGGCTGGGGATGTCTTTCAGGCCTTGCAATTATAATGTAGCAAGGAATGGTGCCAGAAGGGAAGTAAAAGTTCAAACAGGGAATTTCCTGGTGCTTGTCGGTGTGGGATCCAATCCTTCATGTCACAATCATGTCCCTGCTTGAACTTAATGGTATCTCTATCTTTTTTTTTTTCCCTCTCAAAAACACACCTAACCTTTGCCACTCAAAGCCCTCTATATTCAGAATAATAAATCATACAGGAAGAGAAAGAATCCAATGGGGTTACTCAGAAGTTTAACAAAGCGCAGAGCCCCTGGTGATTGAAAACTGGGAACCTTTATTAATTACAACTCATTTCACTAGTAAAACGGATCTAAGTTTGGTTGTGCTGAGTCACCAGGTTAGTCCCACAGTCTCTTTGATTGTTGGAGTTTCTGTCTTGCAGGCAGTCGTCTTGGTTTGAAATTTGTCTCCTTGTCTACAGCATTGCAAAGAGAAAAAAACATTCAGCTTTCAATGAACTGAGGGAGCAGATTATTGTATCTGATCTGTGGACTCTTTTTTTACAGCTTCTGGTATTTCTGCCAGTTAATGCAGAGCTGAGATCTCAGCTTCGCGGTTCTTCCTTTGTGTCTCTGCTACTTAGAAATTGATCTTTCCTGAAGTGATGAGATTCCTGAGTTTGGAGGGATTTGTGGGTGTTTTGTTCTGTACTGGTAGGTTGTGGGGCAAGGTTAGTTGTTTGTTGCTTTTTAAAGACAGAAGTTAACAGGAAGTCAGTTTAAAAATAAATTATACAAAGCCAAATTCTGTTCTTGTTTATACCTTGGCAACTCCACTCACTTCAACACAAGGTTAAAAAACAAGGCAGAGTTTGGCTGTAGCTCCTTAAACTTTCTTCTTTGCATATGTTTATAAATAGGCTTGAAACATGCCTCTACTTAGCTGTAAATTACTGGTCCCTGAGCCTTGAGAGGAACAGACAGGGAAGAAGATAATTCTTACCAGGAAAACTCAGATCCACCCCCAGCCCCAGAACTTCTCTATCAGGGAAGACAAAAAGTGTAAAAAGAAAACGGGAGATTTATTCCATATTGTTCTTCCTTAGCCACTGATGTGCGTGTGTGGGGAGAAGGGTCCATGGCACTTTACAGATACAAAGGCAACTTCTCAGTTGTGAGAGGCTGGTAGTGTCATTAAATAGAATACAGATGGAGGTGGCCAGAGAGAGAGGCAGCGCAGGAGGAAGAAGGGCTGGTCAGTACATTGGCAAGTTTCTAATTGGTTCCATGTTTTATTCCTCCACATGTCAAAGTGTGAATGTAGCTATTTTATGTTTAGTTTGTAGAGGGAACTAAAGCCTTTCAAGTAAAGCGGAAAGGTGGAGTATCTTGTATTAAACAGTCTGTTGGCCAAGAATGTATTTGGAGATAGCGTGGGTTTCCAGAAGGTGCTACAGGGCATATTTATGACAAATAGGCTTAGCTGGCAGCCATCCATCCACTTCCTTTTCTCTTCTCTCCAGGGGTTTCATAAACAGGAGCTCTGAAGCTGGGAGTAATCCGACATCATTCTGATTCGGAATTTCTTCTGAATGTATTTGTGATAAGTTCAGGAGGATAATGTTCACTGACAATAGATTAATTCCTTTGTGGGGCTGTCTATGACTTTCCTTTGAACTAACATATATGTATTGAGAAACTTACCTGAACACATTTGTCCCAGTAGTTCTCCATATACTTAGGTAGAAGGATTGGGAAAAAAAAAAAATGAAAAGCTTTACATGTGCTAGTTGTGGTTCTCAATTCTACCAGGTAAATAGAGGAACCAGTACACAAAAGTTCAAGTACATTATTTTAAAGTTGCTGACCTTCTTAAAACCCAGAAATACCAGATTGGGTAAGAGCCTGGGTTTAATTCATGCCTCAGGTTGGCTTGGTGTATCCATCTGATGAGCCGGCAGGGTTCTTCGCTCTGGCCTCTGCCCGTCAGCTGGCCCAGGGCTGCCTCCTGCGCAGCCGCTGCCCCGCAGCTGCCTGTCACCCGGGATCTTTTGGTGTGCTCATTGGTAACTGGGTTTCCTTACCCCGATCGTCCTTCAATCCAACTCTCCCCTGAGAGAAACACCGTAGAAAACAACTTTTCTGTTTAATGTTTTGCCACAAATTCTTTGCTGTGTCGACATAGAAGTTTTTTGGTAGACTACTCCTTGCCTTTTCCAAGCAATACACAGCCTTCCCTCCCTGGAAACCAGTAAATGGCTTGGTTTGGTTTTACTGTACCAGGCTGGATCTAGCAAGGCAAAGGCCAACAGTCTTTGGTTTGTTGTTGTGTTGGGTTATTTTTTTTCCAAATGTTCTGTCAGTAACTCTGTAATCACCATTTCTATTCAGTTCTGCTTCATCCCAGATCAGCAAGCTTTGAAATACACTGGGTTTTGTTGACAGAACGTTAAAATGCAGTCCTCTGCACTTTCAGATGGATTTAAAGGCACATTTGATGGTGAAATTAAAGGGAGCTGGAAAGACATAAGCCCCTTATGTTTCCATGATTTTCTCTGTTGACAAGCAGACTCTTTTTTTTTAAAAAAAAAAAAAATTAATGCTCTTTCCAAACCTGCTACATGTGGTTCTGGCCTAAAGTGGTTTTTCTAGCTACTGAACATCAGTTGTCTGTGTTTGTGCATCGGCATCTGCTGTGGTGCCCGGTTGGTTGGTGTTGCCTGCTGGGACAGTCTAAGCAAGCTCTACCACAACACCCCGGAGAGGCAGACGGTGCCCCACACCCGTTGTTTCACCACAAAGTGGCTGCACTGAGCTTTCAGCATCCCATGGGGTGGATAGCTGGGGCTGGAAAGGACCAGCTGACCCAACCTTCCACTCAATGCAGGGCCAACATCGAAGTCAGACTGGGGTGCTCCCTGCTCTTCTGAGTCAGGTTTCATCCCCCAAGGATGGAGATTCCCACCGTGTCTCTGGGCACACACTTTAGTGCTGAACCACTCTCCCTTTGAACATTTTTTTTTTCTTTGTCATATTTTTTTAGTCAAAATTTTCCTTGATGCTCCCTGTGATTGTTGCCTCTGATCTTTTGCTGTGCACCTCTGTGGAGAATGTGCTCCCCATTAGGTACCTGAAGACAGCATTTAGGGCTCCCCACCCCATAAATCCTCTCCTCTCTAGGCTGAACAAACCTTCAATGTCTCTTTGTACATCGAGCTGCTGAGAGAAAAACTCAAATTGTTGAGAGAGACATAAGTCTTGTCTGTTCTACTGAAATAGATGCATGCCAAGCTAGTTGCAAGGAAAGGATTGTGTGCCAGGCTATGTCTTGGCAAGTCAACACACATTTATTTGCCATGGTTACTACTCAACTGCATAAGCACACTTGGTGTTGGCAAAAAGCCTTTCCTGAGCCATGTTAAAAGGTGTAGCACACACAGAGCCTAAAAACTGGTAGTATCATTCTGCTGGGGGGAAAAAATTACTCCAATACTTAGACAAGTCCCCTGATTTTGGTATGCCTCTCTGACCCTGGCACCATGTACCATTTTATCACAACTGCCTCAGGCTTATAGGAGGGCTTTAGTCTAGTTCTCGTGGATGTTCCCAACTCTGCTAAGCAAAACTATGCCTAGGCTAGGATTACTTTCAGTTGTCAGCCTGAAAAGCCATTTTCTGTACAAAACAGCTAACTGCCACCTTTTTTTTTTTTTTTCAGCATTGTGTAACGCAGATGGTCTTTAAATGTAAAACTGCACAGTCAGGGAGTTACTGAGTGGCAGGAGAGACTGGACTTTCTTCCCTCAGTAAGTAGATTTCATGCCCACACAGACCTAGGGAGCAGAGATGCCCCCAAATCTCTCCCCTCCTACAGGAGGAAGAATCTGTACCTCATTGCATTTCAGCATGAAGAGATCTTTGGTATCTGTCTCACTTAGAGGAAAGAATCAGTATAACATGATAATTTGTGTGTTTGCATTCACGAAGGGTGGCTTTTTTTTCTATGCACCATAAGCAATGGTAAACTCTTCCATAGAGACTCTGGAAAGTTTACTTGGAGTTTGCACCGAGTGGTTTAAAAAGAAGCTCAGTAATATTGTGCATTATACAACCCCCTCCCCACGTGCCTTGCAAGGCCCTTAAAACTATTAGGGCTCCACCAACCTGCACCCCTTTCCAGGAACTGTCTTATTTAAGCATAAGTGCTGCCCCAGAATGGATGCTGGGGGTGGTGAAGAGTGGTCCATGCAAACACACTGTCACCGCTGCTTCGTGTGGCCAGGCCAAGGCTAAGGTGAGAGAAAGGGGTGGGGGATCAATGACATCTTTTTTACCCATGGCAAATCCACATCCGTGTTGATGTTGTCGGTGCAAGGCAGTGTTCACATTTTCAACCTACTGCCCTCCTGGTTGAGAAGTCATATATTAACCAAGTTAGCAGTTCTGCCAGGAAATAACAAAGATACCATGCATTTCAGCAGTGCTTTTCATCAGATCATTCCTACTTACTTTACAAACAGAATTAAGGAAGCCTCACAACATCCCTGTGAGGTAGGTGGAAATTCTTACACACATTTTACAGGTGGAGAAAACAGGCACTGAGAGGTAAAGTGATTATCACAGCAAGTCAGAAGCAGAGCTGGAAATAAATCTAAGATTATTATCCTAGGTCCACTGCTCTAGACACTAGAGAACACCAACTCCCACATGCTATTGTAAGCTAAGACACTACCTTTCTCTTCTACTTTCACCTCCTTTGGTGATTTTGACACTTGCATCTTATGCTCCTTGCAGAGAGCCATGTGATCCATTAGTAATTTATTTGCACAGGGAGCCAAGGGGGTACATACACCTTTAAATGATCCAGGCATGGCTCTAAATGTCCGGTGACTTCCCCCTTCCCAAGAAAATAATTTTTGCTGTTCTTTACATATATATCTATGTTATGCTTAATTATTTTTCAAGGAGAATCATACACTGAATCTACAGCTCTGAGGCTGTCATGCAACTTTACTAGGGATTTCTTGAATAAATTGTTAAATTTGTGTCATTGAGAGGGAATGAAACACATTTATATGCTATCACATCCAGATATAGCAATAATCCTTTGCTCATCTGTAGGGCCTTCCATCCAAGGACCTCCCATTCTATTACTAACACAATATGTCGAACCTCACATCGTCTTTGTGAGGTAGAAAATGATTCCCAGTCGTACAAGAAGGAAGAATGACTTGCTAACAGTCCCGCAGTGATTTCATTGCAGAGATGAGGCTGAATGCCAGAAGACCAGACTGTTAAGTTCCCTGCCCAGTTCACTGAGAAGTGCTGTCTTGATGCTGTGGCTCGTACTTGGTGGCTACAGATTTGTTAGCAGCCTGGCAGGGTACTTGAAAAAAAATCAACAAGCAGTTGGCTGGATGCAGGAGGAAGACGCTGTCTTGTTTCATTGTGCTGTCATGACCTGGAGGATAAAATGAGCTTTCCTGTGGCAGCTGGGGAAGAACTAGAGAGTGTCCATTGAGTACGTTGTCTATGGTGCATTTTACTGTGGCACTCCAGTGAAAAAGAATGACATACTCAACATCTGATGATTAGAGACTGGACCACCTGACAGCCACATTTTGAACTATACGCCTCTGATGAATAAGCGCTTGTCTTTTAGTCCAGTGATCTAATGAAAAAATGCATGTCAGCAGCCAGGAACAGGGATGGTTATTAAAACACCTGATGGGTAAAAGGACTTGTCCAGTAATTAGAAGTAAAAAGAGGTTGGAGTGATTCTTCTAGTCCAGTACATTGGTATCTGGAAGGGTCAAGATGCTCTGAAGAAGATAGAAGATACTTCATACTGAACCATCACAGGGTTTTAGTTTTTACCTACAGGAAAGTGTGTTTCCAACCCCTTTCAACAAGTGGGTTGATTTATACTTAGAACCATTTAAACTCTCTTATATCTTTCTGTTAAGAAAATAAAAAGTAATAGACCCCATCTAGTACAAATGTAGTTATTTTGCTGTATGTCTAAATCTTTGCCCTTGCTTGAATTCATGTATTTTTAATTTGGCACAGTGGACTCTTTTCCTGCAGAAAAACATTCTCTTTCCTCAGATGCCTTTCATTTGTGTTAACTGTTCTCCTATTTCTGTATGATGAGAGTGGATAAATGGTAGCCTCCAGATTCTCTCTCTGCATGTCCCTTCGCATATGTTGCTTTGTCATATTCCTTCCCAAAACTGAGGAGGTAAATTTCAGTCTTCCTTCACAAGGAAGGACAAGCTAACAACTTTTGTCCAGGGAGCAAAGACTTTGACCTCAGGCTGCAAACCTTAGGAAAATACACAGGCCCAAGAGAAGCAAAAGGATTAATAGTGTAAGCAAAAAAAAAAAAAAAANTATAGTGCTGAAGAATCCCAATGCACCCCACAACCCCACAAACTTTCTACATATGTACAGCTTACTTCACTCGGCAGCGAAGTCCAGCCAGCTTTGCGTTTGTACAGGGCAGCACCATAACGAAGCAGGGGAACTCCACCGAGCAGGTTAGACCAGTGAGTGACAGCAGTGACTCTACTGGTGGCTGCCTGGGCTGGGATGTGGGGCAGCAGGACTGCAGGTGTGAGCCCAAGCCTACCCAGAGCTCTCTCAGCAACCCTGTTTGACATCAATGGGCTTGGAGTCAGCCCTGCTACAATGGGAGAGCACAGGGGGTCTTTTCTAGCTAATGGCAGGATGAGTTTTATGCATTATGCCAAAGACCTTTTTTTCCCTGACCCGGATTAGAGCCTGGCCTGGGAACAATAGGATGGGCTGCAGCCAGGCAGAAGGAATTTGCTGAGCTGGCAGGGTCTGAGGTTTGCAGAGCAGAGCAGATGGGAGTGCATACCTGCACTTTTTGGGAATGAGGCTCAGTTTTAGGGGGGCATAGCTGTTAACCTGAAGCTTTTGAACGCATTGCTGCACTGTCCCTGCCTAAAGGTGCTGCTGTAGTCCTAAAATTAGACATTTAAACATTTGCAAGCACATTCTCTTCTGCCTTTTGTAACAAAAAAGATTTTGCTGAGGCTCTGAGAGTTTTGTACAGACCTGTTGGCACAGAAGGTCTAATTCATCTTTTGAAAGGCCTTCGGCATTAAACAGAAAAGTAGACCACTGGATGGCTCCCATCTGTCAAATTAAAAACTAAGGTTGCCAAAAGACTATTATCATATCAGACTTTTCGAACTTGGACAACCAGTTTTGTATTTTGAGGTTTAAATAGCCACATAGTTACCCAGACCCCTGGTTTAGGTTCACAGGTGTTTTCAGGACTCTGTACCTGAGATTTGCTGAGTGCCTGTAAGTCTGGGAGCTCCAGGGACTGAGCACATGTCAGGATCATGCCCTGATGGCATATATTTGGGGGCTGTAGCTGTTTACCCCTTTCACAGAAGCCTCCCCACACTTGCTTTGCTAAATCAAGTTTCAGATCTTTAAGTCACAAGACCAGAAGTAAAAAATCTCACTTGAATTTACCCTTTCCAGTTCTCTGAAATAGGCTTGGGGCTGCATGACCCTCTTCGGAACAAATAATCCATCTGTGAGCATCTGCTAGATCCTAGTAGAGAGCTATTGTTAACTTCGTCCACTGTCAATGTCACCTGAAGAGCAGAAATATTTTTGACAAAGGGAAAATATTTTCACCTAACTCAGATTTGCATTCACAGAGAAACTGGGGACATTTTGGCCTTTATTTTCTGAATAGAGAGGGGAAATAGTGCTTACTATTTCAGTGTGGTGATGCTAAGCACAGAATTCACTTTGTGAATTAAATAACTGCAATTCCATGCCAACGGCAAAGGGGAGATCTGCTCAGCATGCCATGGGTGGAAACAGAAAAAGAAATACTAGGTACAGTTGTTGATCAGTCTTCCCCATCACTGGCTGAAGAGACAGATCCTCCCCATGTTCCTAGAGAAATGTGGAACACAAAGCTTCCAGTAAATACATTCACAGTGGTGACATTTGGGTTTCACTGCCACGTTAGATTTTGAAAGACATCAGTTATGTGTACAGTGTAGCTATTACTGTAAAGAGTGAGCTGGCCTGTGGAAACAGGGAAAATGTTCCTTTTCAAACAGACATACAGGGCAAATAAGGCACAGTAACCATGATAGTACCTTTCCAATTGAGAATCTCAAGAGGAAATAATATTCAAATGGCCGTTTTAGCACTTTGCTTAAAAATAGCTTCTGATTCTTTCTCTAACTCTCTTTTTCTCTTCAACCTTCTCCTTTTCCTGTGCTCCCCATATTCTGCACCTTCATACAGTCAAATCGTCTGACCTGGCCCGGCTGCTGGCTTTACTTAGCCTGCTGAGGGGTCTCATATCAGCGGCCAGTTCAGCAGGTGCTGAAGGCCCTTCCACTTCATCGCTCACCACCTCCTCCACTCCTTTCTTCACCCCTGGCTCTTCTTGAGGTCCCGGCTGCTCCTCTTCTAGTTCTTCCTCCTCCTCTGCTCTTACCTTCTCCTCTTCTGGTTCCCTTGCTTGTGCATACGATGGTAACCTCTCATCGAACGCCCTGGAGAGATCTTCCAACGGTCCCATCCCAATCTTCTCCTCAAACTCATTGAAGGCTGATGGAAGGGGACTGGGCTCAACCCCTACTTCTGTGAGAGGGAAATAGTGGGGCACTGGCTTCTCTTCTTCCAGCAGCTTGTAGCCTTTGGCCTTGGGGATGGAAGGGACTGTGATGGCAGGGAGGGGCTTCTCGGGGACTTCCCCTAGCTGTTCCTCCACTGATCTTCTCAGAGCCCTCCGGATCCTTTTCACAATCAAGTAAGTGATCTCCACCAGGTTGAGGAAGAGGGACACAGAAGCCACCACCAGCATGAACATAATGAAGATGGTCTTCTCCGTGGGCCTGGAGACAAAACAATCCACAAGATTGGGACAGGGCCACCGCCCGCAGCGGTAAAGGGGGAGAATTCGGAAGCCGTACAGGAAGTACTGACCTACTATGAATCCCACCTCAAAGAGGGTTTTGAAAATTATGTGGAAGATGTAGGTTCTCAGGAGGGTACCCTCCAGGCGAAACTTCTTGACCCCGTCAGGGTTGTTGCCTTTGTTTTGATTTGGAGCCAGGGGCAGTTTCTCTTCGTCCACCTCAGCTTGCTGACGCCTCTCAGCTTCCTCCCTCTCTCTCCTCTTCTCCTCCATGCGGACGTGGTGCACCGCGTGCCCAAAGTACATTAGCGAAGGCGTGGACACAAAAATGATCTGCAGGACCCAGAGCCGGATGTGGGAGATGGGGAAGGCCTCATCATAGCAGACGTTCTCGCAACCAGGTTGCTGGGTGTTGCACACAAAGTCTGACTGTTCGTCTCCCCACACGAGCTCGGCAGCTGTTCCCAGGATCAGGATGCGGAAAATGAAGAGCACCGTGAGCCAAACTCTCCCGATGACAGTGGACTGCTCGTTCACCTGCTCTAAAATGTTCCCCAAGAAACTCCAGTCACCCATTTCTTACTGTCTAAGGAAAGAAAAGAGAAAGAGAATGACCACAAATTATGCTAAATGTAAAAGATTTCAGGTTTTCCCACTGATGCCTGTTGTTGATTTCAACTAGTAAGTATTTCCCTGACATGCTCTGGGAACAGAAAGAAGGTTGCTTGCTTGCTTATTTGCCTGATCACAATGGTTTATGAGCAGAAGAAAGGCTGGGAAGCCAGAGCAAATTGCTTACTAAATTCCTTCTTCCCTGGCTTTAAATGGGCAATTACTTTTCAGCTGGGGAGTATTATATATTTAACTCCTTTCCATGTAAGACTCTTCTGCGGTGCCTTGTAGGCTCCATTGCATGAACCTGCTTAGATTTTGTACACGTACAAGCACTTCACCAGCAGCACAGTAGAACAGATTTATCAGCATACAGCTGCAGTAGTTAGTAAAGAAAGTGAAGCTTTCAAGCACTCAAGCTCTTCTGCACCAGAACCACACACAGGTCAAAAAGGTCCCAAATTAGTGCCCATTGTGCACCTACACAAACCTGAGTTCTCTCTAGGATACATATATTAATTCTGCTTTAGAAATCACTCTGTTAGGTAAGAATAGCAATTAAACCACCGTTACTATGTTAGTAATACTGTATAAGCTTAATAACTACCATATACACTAGTTTTGCTATATAGTGTGCATTATATACAATATAATTATTTAGTGTTAGTGGAGCTATTCTTTGTATCCTCTTCTGAAGGCTGTTGCCACACTGACATTAGAACTAACCTGGAGAAAAAACACAAAGGTCTATAACTCGGACCTAAAATACTATGTTCTCTCTCTACAATGTCAGTGCTGCTATCTGATGCTATCAGATATCCTATTGGAAAGCTAAGAAAGTAGTCCATTTTCAAGTAATCCAAGTCAAACATTACATCTGTCATTATTTTTGCATGACAAGAAATTATTCCTAGGTCAGGACTTCATCGTGCATATGCTAAACTTCCCATTCTATAATTTTAGGCAATGAAAAAATCTATGAATGAGGGAAATAAAGAGGAAACTTGTTTGGGATGGGCTGATTTAACACATCACAGCAGTCTGAAGTCTCTGAGGAATGCAGAATACTACAGTGATCCAGAAAGACCGACTTACGAACCATGGTAAGTGAAACAGGGAACATTATTCATAAAATAGCTGTTCACAGAAATTTAGAAAGTTCATCTCTTAGATACTACCTACATCTACAGTTTCCTAAATGGAAACACACATAGATCAGTGCTGGGAAAAAGACGTTACAGTCAATAGCATGGAAATCTGAGTATCCTACTTCCCTCCTCCTTCACATACCACTGGGATATATTTGTAATGCCATATGTTACAACATGCCAACGCACACCAGTCTGTTTCAACTACCGTGTACACATATTCACACATAGACAAACACACAAAATACGGAGAGTTCTATGGCTCTGGGGAATTTCACAAATTTTCAACTGAAAAAAATCCTTCTGACATCATTTTTCTAGAACAAGACGGATTCATTTTCCTTGCCTTGAAACCTGGTAAAATTTTAAGCCCAGACACCTATGTTAGGTAATAAAGAACAGAACACAGTCCTTCAGCTTGCACAAATACCTTGCATGCATAAGCGGAAAACATATAATTTAATCACTGAAGAAAATTGCTACTTTCCCAGTCATTAAAGTTGTGTAAAAGAGTGCGTTAATGTCAGTGCTTACATTAAGAAGTCTAGCAGAAGATTATGCTGTTTACATACATTATCTAAACTGATTTAAACATTCTCTTTCTGCAAATTCACAGAGCAAAGTACACCCAACAGCTCCTAATCATGTGCAACTCTGTAAAAAACACGACTACATACAATGTAAACTTCATTGTCCCCCCAGACACAGCAGTTGCATCCATCCCTTTCTTTCTTTGTGAGTCACACTGATATCTACAGCTACCATTTGAACATTTCCACTGCAGCAAGCAAGAGCAACATTCTAAATGTGATAAACCTCATCATATAGAAAACCCACTGTACAAGAGAAGGAAAAATGTTTCCTGTCTAACTCCTTCAAATATCTCACTTGCAGCTTGCTACATTTGGCTAAACTCTTCCTGCGATCACTTCCGAACTAGTCACATTTTTCAAAAATCTGCCATGCCCATCCTCTCTATTTTCTGCTAGTGAAGTGGTTCAAGGTTGCTCAACCGGTTCAACTGCAAGGAACAATTTTGGGTGGACTGAAGATAAGTGGTACTACCAGTTCAAACGTCTAGGATTAGACCTCTAAGCAGTCAGCCCCGCAAGTCTCAAAAGTGGTGCAAGCGGTGAATTTACGCAGTCACCTTTTCCCTTAAACTGCCTGTCATGAGGAAAAGAGCAGGGCACCACCTAAGCCCACTCAGAGTCAACAGGCCCGTGTTCTTAACTCACACGGGCTTGTTGCAAACCCCCGCCCTGCGCCTTCCAGACCTGTGCATACTACCAGTAAAAAGACCGTACAGGTTAAGGACATTGAGTAAGCAACTTGCCGCTGTGAAAGGTTCCACCGAAGAAATGTGTCCCCCTCCTCTCTTGGCACTCTGCAGGGTAGAGTGAACTTTTGTCTCTCTTCTTCCCTACCCTAAAAGTCCCAATCTTGTCGCACGACTGAGCAGATATGACTGAATTGGCTCTGATGGTGGGTTTTAGTTGCCCTGCAATATTTAAGCTCCGAGCCAGACGGCTTTATGAAGTGAGTGACAGTTAGTGACGTGGGGAACAATAGGGAGAAAAAAATAGAGAAAGAGAGGCAGAGACACAGAGAGGAGAATCCACTGAACATGAAAGAGCAGAGCGGGGAGAGGAACAGGCGACAGGCAGTGAAAACCTAATACATGCATAAATGGGAGTTTGCACAGTTAAGCAGGGACCAAAGCATCTCTGCAATTCTGCCACGGTTCAGCACAGCTCTGTATGTATCCCCACTCACTGGTTTCTAGGTGTTGTGGTGTGACAGGTGAAAAGGGAGTGCCAGCATCTCTGATGGTGGCAGAATTAATTGAATTCATTTATTACCCTACACCCAGCAGCCAAGTTGTGTTTCTTATTTCCAGCACAGGCGTTCACTGAGGTACTGGGCCTGTCGTTGGCATTGTCAGATAGTTTGGACTGCTCTTTAGCATCTTTTATCAGGAAGAAGCGGTAAACATGGGAAAACTAGATCATCAGCCAATATTAATCAACACTGAAAAATAACAATTTTACAGCCTTGCCTTTCAGTGTCTTAGTTCTGCTTAGTTTTTCTTCCAAATGCATCTTGCAAATGCACATGCATCAAAAATGTCTAAAACAAACTGTTTTGTTAAGGACCATAGCCAAATTCCAGCAGCCCAGCAAACAGGAATGTTACCCCAGGCACAATTGCCTGCCCCCAGCCATCTGCAAAAGTGCTGGAGACCCTGCAGAAGAGAAAAATCACAGGCTCAGCAATGCATCCACAAATACAACTAAATGCCCTACGAGTTTTCCTTACAAGCCAAAGGATATAACTTTATTCTGAGGTGATATTTTTGTAGTCTTTCTGTAGGAATTGCTCAGAGTGTGCTCTTGGTACTCAGCTCTGAAAGAAAAAGAGGATTACTGGAAGGAAGATCTGCTAAGTAAGGATACAGATACCAGCCTCATAAAGTGATGAAGCAGCAAGTAGCTGCAAGTAGCTCTTTATGCAGACTGAACACTGAATTTAATTCCCCAGAATGGCACCAGCAGATGCTCTTTCTCTAGAAGAGCTGTCATTTGAATGAGATATTATCATATGAGTGCCACAAAGTTTTGTATCTTCAAACCAATGGTTTCAGGCCTCTCTTCAGTGTTTCTGGGCATTTGTACCCATGCAAGTTGAGAGCCTCATTTCAGCAGTTGTCTTCCCAAACAGCTTTTATGCTGAGTTGCGTAGCCCTGAAGTCCAAAGCACAACCGAAGGCAGAGATGATGTTTTTCAAACTGGATTTCAAAAGAGCTAAAGGATAAGTGAGAGATGGAAAATTATCACATTTTGCAAGCGGGACCAGTTTGGAGACACAAAAGAAAAATCAATCTATATGCATGCAGTTGGAATGAATGTTATATTCTGAACACCTTAATAAATCACTCTCTTAATAGAGAAGTATTGGAGGTCTATATGTGGTGGTTTTGAGCCTGTGCTACATAAAGCACGGGAATAGTCTTCCTGGAGAGAGGACAGACAGAGAAGACACAAGTCCCAAGAACATGAAGTGAATAAGAACAGGCACAGTTTGATCAACAAGAGGAATAAATAGAGTAAGGAAGAGTAAGGAATACCATTGTTGCTTTGTTTTGCTATATGCTACTGAGATAAACTAGCATTATTAAGTGAGTGACTGGTCACCACTGCTACCCTCATCCATCTCTGGGAAGCTGTAAGAGAGGGAGGACTAAATGATACCATGAGCAGCTAACACCTTTAAAGATTGCCTGCAAGCTGCTGCATCACAGAGGCCAGATGGTTCAGATGTTAAACTGCCTTTTCAGACTGAAACCGTCTTTTTGGAAAACTCAGCTCTGGCTGAATGTGCATATCTCTTTCTGGGCCTTGTCTGTCTAATAAAACAAGCCAAAACCCAAATCTGGTATGTAACTACATGGCTGTAGTCCATCTCTAAATTACATCCAGCTACTGTGAGAGACATTTCCCATTAACCTTCTGTCTGCCACTTGCAAACACTACCCAAATATCAAACACTGTGTGGTAAGTTGCAGAACAACTTGCAAGATGCATCTGATGCTGAAATTATATTCAAGTCACTGATCATTTGGTATATGTTACCTTCATCTGAATGATCAGGATGACTTTCTTTGCTATCGCTACAGTGCAGAGCCTTTAACATGTGGCACACTGAGTTTGATGACTTTTCTGGTTTGGGGAAAATCATAGCATCATAGAATCATTTTGGTTGGAAGAGACCCTCAGGATCATCCGATCCAACCATAACCTAACACTGTCACTAAACCATGTCCCTAAGAACCTCGTCTAAATGCCTTTTAAACACCTCCAGGGATGGTGACTCCACCATTTCCCTGCGCAGCCTGTTCCACTGCTTCACCACCCTTTCCATGAAGTATTTTTTCCTAATATCCAATCTAAACCTCCCCTGGTGTAACCTGAGGCCATTTCCTCTTGTCCTATCACTTGCTACTACGGAGAAGAGACCAACACCCTCCATGCTACAACCTCTTTTCAGGCAGTCCCTTCAACTGGATGCCTTTTGAAAGAGCACCACTAAGCTCTCAGCCAGATTCTCCAGCTCACTGGGGCCTTCCTCCCCTGCAGGAGTACAGCAAATGGCCTAAATGAAGATTAAGATGGCCAGTGAGGAATTCCTCTTGTACTGGGGCTACACAAGGAAGCAGTTGTTTGAGATGGGGATTGAAGTGGAGAGAGGGCAGGAGAACAAGAAGGGGACTGGATTCTCTCAGGCACCAGGGTAATGCTGGAAGTCAGGGCTACCTTTGTAACGAAAGCAATGGCTGTGAAAGAAAGGAGTAGAGACCACAATACCAAAGAAGACTGGACTTCACACGCAGCATGCAACGATCACTGAGTCTGCAAAGGAACTGCAACACTGACAGTGCCAGACTGATAATGCTCAACACTTCCAGCCTGTGTACCTGGTCCGTCATTTACGCTCCCATTGGGCAATCTGCATAACTGCTGAGTACTTCCATCTCCAAAAGAACAGTAATAGAAATAGTAGCAGCTAACACTGTTACTCACAGTGCCTTTTTCTTGTCCTTGGGCCTTTTCTTACCTTCAAAGAACCATAGACATCTGCTGCATTTTTAAAATGTTATTTTCTTTGGAAAGAAGTTTGCTTCATTGCTGACTTCTCATCCTTTAGCTGCTTTGAGACTGGTGGCTGAATTCCTGTTTCTGGCACTGAAACTGTGAAGTCTCCACTGCAACGCAGCCCTTTGCTCAGAGACTACGAGGTCACTTGGGGAATGTGGGATTTTTCATTCCAAATGGATTTCCAACACAGACATGATGTCAGGACAGGGCAGGGCCATGCTATTGAACAGCTCTGTTCATGCATGATAGCAGATTGTGCAATTATATAGCGCACAACCCTGGATAATGATACCTCTCCCTCAAACAAAGTTATCTTCTCCTGATCTGCTTAGCTAGAAAGTGGCACATGCTTCCTGTTCTTCTGCTGAACACACAAACCTTTCGCTCATGGCTGAAGCTGAGCACTAGATATATTCAGCCACCCGGCAAGAAGCTGGGAGCTTTACCCAGCACTCTGGTTTGCTAGATGCTACCCAGTTTAGCCGACACCTGCTTTCTAGTAACGCGTCTCTTTGTCCACCCTAGAGCCAAAGCAGTCTATCAGTCTGATCATTAGGGCGAGCGTCTCCCAGATTTCATCTTCTCTCTGCCACCTGCTGGTCTCAGAAATCATTTTAATGTAGCTTGCCCTGGGTGAATCTTTAGGCAGAGCTTGTCGTGTCCCTACAAGACCAGTAAATGTCACTGTCCACATTTTAGGGGCAGAGCTCAGACATTTTTCCAGGATGCTCTTCAGAGCCCTTTGGGCACTGCAGGTTATAAATTGCCTGGGAATATATTTTGCTAGGGAACTGCAAACAAGCCATAAAGTGAATGAGAAAGATATAAAGCATCAAGAAGGAGGGAAATTGGGGAAGTATGTAAGTAACAGAAAGGTTTGGGCAAGAAGACAGGAGAAAATGTGAAGGCAGGGTTGGATTGTGCTGAGCCTCAAGTGGAGGATAAATACTTATGGGAAACGTGGTTTTAATTTAAGGGATGGAACAAAACTAGACAATGAATAAAGATAAGCAGGGCAAAAGTGGAATGTCTTTCAATATCTATTTAACTTAAATGCAGTTCTTCTCTGAAAATTACTCTTGTAAGAGGACCTAGGGAATTACAGGCCAGTCAGCCTGACTGTGATACCTAGAGAGATACTGGAACCAATTATGAAACAATCAATTTATAAATAGCTAAAGGACAATAAGGTGATAAGAAGCAACCAGCAGGGAATTTTGAAGAACAAATCCTGTCAAACCAGGCTAATTTCCTTCTTCAACTAACAGGTCTCATAGATGAAGAGGAAACAGTGGATATAAAATACCTTGACTTCACTGAGCATTTAGAAAATGTCTAGATCACAAGATCCCAGAGCAGCAAGCAAAGTCACCATGCAGAGGCTATACAGGTTGAAGTACCATAACCAAGAGTAATTATCAGGGCTTTCCTTTTCCAGCTGGGAGGATCATATCCCTGAAGTTCTGCCTCCAGGACTGCTCGGTATTTCCTTGCATGTTTTGGACAACAGACTAGAGGACAAAACCAAAAGGCTGACAGCTGGGCTGGGGGGGCATCAGTCCCTCCTGAAGGCAGGGGGGCTGGAGTGATGTGAATTTGAGAGGAACGTGAGACTCTGGAGAGCTGGGCCGCCCTCTGCAGAGGTGACCGCACCAAGACACAGTTCTGGAAAGGTGACTGCACAGACACCGAATGTGCTGGTCCAGACCACATTGTAACCGTTTTGGCAGCAGTACAGCAAAGAGCTGAGGTGGGACTGAACAGGAGCCTGTTGAGTGAGGTTCCCGCAGAAAAAAGACAAATCTCATTCTGAGATGCTTTAAGGGGAGTTTTGTGTATAAGGCAAAGGAAGCAATTATTTTGTGCGTTTACTTGATACTGCTGAGCTCTCAGCAAGAACAGTGTGTCCGATTCCAGGCACTACATTTTACAGGAGATGCAGAAAAATTGGGGGGAGTCCAAAAAAGGACAGCAAAATGATAAGAAATGTGAAAAAACCCATGATTTATAAGGAATGGATAAAATAAGTGAGTTTGTTTCCTCTAGGAAAAAAACAACAGGAGGGGAGGCATGATAACAGTCTTCCAGCACATAAACATTTGTTATAATGGGTGGAGAAAGTAGGCAGTTGTCCTCTACGTTCACCAGAAGTAGAAGAAGAAATAATCAGCTTAATTTGCAATAAAAATGATATAGCTAAACATTAGAAAAACACTTTGCAATGGCAAGAACAGCAAAGCACTGCAACACACTGCTTGGGGAGGCTGTAGAATCACGGGAGGTTTTTATGAAGAGGTAAACAAACATCTGTTAAGGATGATCTTACCTCACAAGCAGGAAAGCAATCAGGAAAGAGAAGGAGGCTTTCTGAGGTCTTCAGCCCTACACAAAACTGTAGAGCCAAAAACCTAGAGAAATCTCAGAGAAATATTTTAAATTTAAATATATATATATACATATATATCTTGCCACCAAACCAGAAAACTCAGCCTGGACATCCCGCATTCTCTACATCACCCAGTGCAGAGCTGAGCTGGGGAGATACCAGCTCAGGCCTGGGAGCAGGTTGGCTGTGTCAGCAAAGCTTTCCACTTGAGCTAATGATCTCCTCTGGAGTGGGGCTAACTATCTGGGGCAGCGTGAAGCACGGTGGTGCTGTGCTGCTTCCCATGCTGGTGTGAGCTCACCGCAGGCTCCCAGAGGTATCTCCACGCTGCCCTGCAAGGAGGGCTGTCCTCGGGGAAGCTTTGGGAGGATCACTGCTTTGTTCTTTGGCTTCTGTGGTGGCTCTGAATATGCTGCATGTTTAGAGGTGTTTGCTCACCATAACCACACTTCAACCAGTTTGTTCTCTTACTGTAGTAAGTGTAAGATTAAACGCCGTAGCTTATTTAGAGTGTTTTATCTGGACATCGATGCTAAACATGAAAAATAGGGTGAGAGCAACCTGCGGCACTTCCAGTAAGAACCTCTTTTCTCACTCAGTTCAGCCCTGGCCTTTTCCAGAGCTGTTGATTTTAGAGAGGAAGCCGTATGAGGAGCAGCTAAAGTCTCTGGGTTTGTTCAGCCTGGAGGAGACTGAGGGCAGACTTCATCACGGTCTACGGCTTCCTCAAAAGGGGAGGAGGAGGATGGGGAGGCGCTGATCTCTCTGGCGACCAAGGACAGAACCCGAGGGAATGTCAGGAAGCTGTGCCAGGGGAGGTTTAGGTTGGACATCAGGAAAAGTTTCTTCCCCCAGAGGGTGGTGGACACTGGAACAGGCTCCCCCAGGGAGGGGTCACGGCCCCAAGCCTGACAGTGTTCAAGAAGAGACTGGACAAGGCCCTCAGACACATGGTGTGAACTGTGGGGTTGTCCTGTGCAGGGACAGGAGTTGGACTTGATGATCTTTGTGGGTCCCTTCCAACTCGGGACATTCTATGATTCTATCTGAGGGCAGGAGGAACAAGAAGAGCCACCCACCTTGTCCCATTGCAGTTGCTGCAGTAGCATCAGCAAAGCAGCCACGGGGAGCAGCAGCCGCTGCCCAGCCACCTCTCGGGCTCCTTCAGTCTAAACCACTAGCGGGCGGTGTTTTCTCATTCATGCTCTGAGCAGCACCAGGGGAGACGCAGGGATGCCGAGTGAGAAAGGAGAGGGCACCTTGTGCCTATTACGCTGTGCATAAACCTTGCCTTTCTCTTCCCTCATTTCTTGAACTTTTTCTGCAAAACACAAAACTACAGCAAAGCAAACACTGGAAAGTTGCAGTGATGCAGTAGTACCTGTTGTGAATACAATCTTTAATAGAACTTCTACAACAGTTGAGCAGATGGAGCTCCACTAACATGAAAGTCATTTTTATGCCATTGATTTTGCCCATAGAGTCAGTGTAAACTTTCTTGACAAAGCACTCTTTTTCTAGTATAATCTTTATTTTCACTTTAGTCTGCATCCCTTATCCAGCAAATATTTCTTATGTGTACCAGCTGACCTCCATGATTTTCCTGTTAATAACAGCATGGTTAATAATAAAAACTGCACTAAACTTAGAAAGAACATGTAAGGCAAAGGAGATGAGTTTGCACATGTCAAGATTAGGCGCTATGGTACTGCAGCAGCTAAACAAACGGGGCCAGGAAAAGAAGAATCCTCTTTTAGACACGTGATTTCATGGATCAGAATGATTTCACTTAAAACTTGACCAGGCTGTTCCTAGAAATGCAGACCTTTACAACAATGTCCTGGTTAGAAATTCCAAGTTTTTGTGACAGCACAGGTGCTATTTCTGAAGAGGCGCACTGGGAAAGGGCCCAGAGCTTGTAGGCAAGGTGTAGCACGTGTATTATGGAGCCATCATGTACAACACGCCTTTCCTAGGTGCCCATATACCCTCTTCTTACCTGTCCCTTTCTCTGCCCTCTACCTAGGATCTACCACCTGGTCAGACGTGGAGGTGGAGCACATCAGCTGGAGGACATCACTGAGAAGATGTGAGAAAATAGGCAAGCTGCATTCTTAGGTGGACTCAAATAGGACTCAAATTTCCCTTGGCATATATTCTAGATGATTCTAGATTCCTGGCATATATTCTAGATGATGGCTCTTCCACCACTGTTGAGATCCTCTGCAGAGAAAGGGATAAACTACTTCGGGAGCTGTGAGGTGTCAGACCAGTTAGAGAACATGTTGCTTACAGCCAATCTGGACTATGTAAAGTGGATCCAGGGAGAGCAGTGAGAACCACCTGATAATACTTCCAGTAATAATTAATTGCTGCAGGTCTGCCAGTAAAAGAGGGGCTAATAATATCTCCCAGCCTCTTGAGTGTATCTCCATATGTTTGTTTTATCAAGACTTTTTGTGCAATCTCTTAACATCCTCAGGGGCAAGGACAAAGCTTCTGAAAGATCTGAACAAGTGAGTATGTCTGGAAACAAACCATGTTATCTCACTGTCCATGAGGCTTGTTGCCGTCCAGGTTCTGATGAGGGCTCATTCCCTACCCTTTTCTCCCTTCTTCTGGGCTCTTCTAACACCACCAAGGCCTGCCTTGCTGAGTGGTAGGCTCAGGGCTCTCAGGAGCGTTGTCACCACCCACTCTCCACCTTTATCTCCCTGCCTTCATTTCCACACAGCAGAATGACATGATGGAGATGTGCTGTGCATAAGAGGTGTGGAGGTGGCCCAAGAGAGCTCACAAGCAGGACAGGGGATTGATGGGGATGCAAAACAGGCCATTATCTGTTCTTCCAGTCCTGAGAGATGTGCATACCTGCCACGTACTTTGGCTGACCTCAGCTTCTCATTTCCCACAGCAGAGCCTGTTCCCAGCCTCTCTGGGGAGGACATCCGTGGGGACGGTTCCTGTTTCCCTGCCCTTTCAGTCATTTGCCTTCCTGAGCCTGATATGATTGTTTCTCTGGGCACAGTGTAAAGATGCCAGCAAGGAACGGAAGCCTCTCATGCCTCAGCAATTTATTAAGAAAAGGAGGTTATTGAACTTGGAAGCTGTTGAGCCAGTCGTTCTCTTTTCCTGATCAAGAAGATAACCCGTCCATAGATAAATCACCCATCCAAAGGTGATGAGACAACCTAGCCTCAAACTAATAAACAGCCGGGTGAAGGGAGGCAGAGATTATCTTTGTATAGACCTACCAGAAAACATAGGTGGTGGGGCTGAAAGGCTTCCAGTTTGGAGAGACCTGGTTTTAGTTTGTTTTGTTGGGTTTGTGGGTTTGTTGTTTTTTTTTCATCATTTACAGCAAACTTCAATCCCTTGAAGTCCTGTTACTGCTCAGTGAATATGATATTCTTAACAGCAATATGGTTTAAAGCACTGTCGGGATGCTTGTAAGAGAAACATTAAGGCTCTTTGGGGGTCCCCTGTTCCCAGGGGTCAGACCTGGCAAAACTTTCAGCAGCTCCTTCTACAGCAAGTCCCACCTTGGCATAGCAACTGTCAGTGACTCCTCCACATGTCCTGCGCTACAAGGCCCCATTCTTGTCCGATTGATAACAGTGTCATAATGAAAGCAGCTATTACTACAGAAGCAAGGGCATGAACTCTAATATTTCTGTTGGCCACCTTGCTTTGGCCCACAGTGCAGCAGGTTTGGTGGATTTCTAATCCCTCTACTGCGTATCAGGTCCAGTGCTGGGTGTATTCAGCTGCAAACCCTGGCTCTTCCTTTTAAAAATGTGCCTTCTTTTACAAAAGCACAATATAGAAGTCCGTTCTAATACATCCTCCTTAGCTGTACATAATTGTGGCATCCCTTTCCATTTTAGATTCATCAAGGCTTTCCCCACCCTGGGGACTACGGCTATAAGACATTGGAAAAGATGCTAGGATGGTTTGTATGACTGAATGTTAAAATCAATGGCTACAGCCTTAAGAAAGACTGAGTGGGCAGAAGTGGGTTAAAAAGAAAAAGTATTACCTGCTCGCTTGTTTGTGATTTTGAATTGTAACTCCCTAGTTAACAATATTCAGTATCTGTGAGTCAGTGTTCTAGTAACTGGACTGATGATTTGGTTCTGCGACAGAAAAGTGAGCAACACTGGAACATGAAAGCACTGGTTTGTTTCAACACTAACCAAAGGAAAAATAAACATAAGTTATTGCTTAGTTGAACACATACTGATGTTGCTGACTCAAAAAACAACCTTGGGGATTTCTAAATGTCCTAAATAGCTTCCCCCTTTTGCAAATCGTAAATGCAGAATGAACAAAACCTGTATTTCACCTCATCCAGATGGGTACAGTGATGGTAGAAATGAGAAGCTGGTAGCAGGTTTACTGATCCCCGGTTAACCGCACTGTTCTATGAAGCAGAAGAAGGTCTAAAGTGGAAATGAAATGATTTGAAAGACATGATGCTTTAAAAAGTCCTGTTTCCCAGTCCTGAGTAGAATTCTGGACTAAATCAGCACCAAGAAAGGATTTAAATAAGAAAATATAAATAATAATTCAGAACTGCTTTAAATTTTTTTACTAGGCACCAAAAATACACAACTCCTCAGTAATGTAATTGAAAAAAAAAAAACACAACCAGGTTTAAAATGGAAATGGGAGTGGCTTTAAGTAAAACATATAACAAACAGTTATAGAGGAAAGAGTTTATAAGGTAGAAGATAAGAATTATTAAAAAAAAAAAATGATGGAAGCAAAAGGGGAAAAAAGACTGACAAAGCTGTTTTTTTAAAAAGTAAATTAAGAACAAAATTAGTCTTAATCAAGGTATTGATCTGTTATCAGAAGGAAATGTTAGATTATTCAATAATAATGCAGACAAGAAAAATGAAATCAATAAATACTTCTACTGCAGGGAAAAAAGAAAGTTGATGATGAAGACATTCTTGATGACATGTCTATTCTTGTAGTATCTCAGAGGAATTAAATACCACCTACTAAAATCAGGCATTTAAAAATCAGCTGGATAGGATGCATTGCACTGAAATGTTCCTTTGTTTCTTCTTTTTTTTTCTCTCTCTCTTTTTTTCTTTTTCTTTTTTAAATAAGCTACACATGATGTCTCTACACTATTTACGTTGATTTTCTGTATTTCTTGGTGCAATGGGTAAAGTCCTGGAGGAGAAGAAGAAAACCCACAGTCTGGCATTTTGTAAAGACAACGTAGAAGAGCATAATTATTTTATAATTATCTTGTAACTGTAATTACTCACAGGTAACTACAGACCTGCGATAGGATCTCAGTCCTAAACTAAATAATGAAGTGGCTAACACAGAACACAGGGAATAAAAGGAGAGAAATATAACTAGGGGCAAGCATCACGGGTTTATAGAAAATTCACCCCCTTGAACTGTGTTAATGCTTTTCTCTGAGGAAATTGCACATACCATTGTTAAGTATAACAAAGCTGGTACAATATACTTGAGATCCTGGAAGGCAGTTTCCCTTCTATCACGTGGCAATTTGATTAAAGAACTTGCTTGACATAAAAATAAGATAGCAGTCATTGAACAGACTATAAATGACCTGTCAGACTGGTACCTAACTATAATTGAGAACTAGAAGTGATTTTTTTTTGTTTATAACATGTTTGTACCAAGATCTTGGAGGGTGTTTGGCATCACGATATCTTCAGTCAATAACCTGGAAGAAAACATCAAACGTTTTGCAAATGTCACTAAGTCCAGGAGAGGGATGAATCATGAAAAAGGGGACTGCTGATCTAGAGCACCCCTGATGGCACAGTGAGGTGGGCAAACACAGAAGGGTTTTGCTTTAGCACAGGGAAGGTCATGTCTGGTGTGTCCACAAGATCAGCTGTAGCTCTGCTATGGGGAGTTTTGTCCCGGGAAGCAGTGACTCCCTCTGCAGAGAGCTCTGAGCTCCGGGTACCTGAGGAGCTGCAAATGCTCACACTGCAACATTGTGCTTGACAGGGCAAACGCAGTCCTTGGATGTACATGACCCCTAATTCAGCACATTAGAAAAAGAGTGCTTATTTTCTGGTTCAAAAGTCAGCTTGTTTTAATGACTACCGGCCAGCTTGGATAAAGAAGGTATCCCCCAGGACTGCCTTCTCACCCTGTACTGATCTGTGACATCTCAGATCTACACCTGGGCTACTACTGTGTAATTTTAAGGGCTTAAACCTGCTTATCTCTAGTCCAGCTCCCCAAAATAATTTATGATCTGCAAAGTAGCCCAGAAAGCAGTGTCACAAGTGGCAAGATACAGCATTGTCCTGAGGATTCCTGCTCATGCATTTCAAAAGCTGGTCCCATCCAAGAACAATGTCTCGTCTCTCAGTCCTGGAAAGAGAGCACCTATCTTTGCTATCCCTAGAATGGAAGCAGCTTGAGGGACACAGGCAAGACCACATGAGAAGCAAATACGAAGCGAGAAGACTGGAATTACTGCAAAGCAGAATGAGAATAGCAAGCACACTCAGCAGAAAACAAGGCATTAAAAGACATTGCCAGACCACAAACCACGTGTGCCAAAGGACAGCTTACAGGCAACTTGGACGTAGATCCTTCCTCCTTCAAGCTTAACACAGACGATGCCCCACAAAGCACCTAAGTGCATTTGTATCGAAAGGTATCACGCATCAGCACTTGAGCTACCTATAGCAGACTCGTATCTGTCCAGCACGAGGGTGCGAGCAACCTCCTGGTTGTTGTTACTGTGCTGTTTCAACTCTATTTATTTAAGTACAAATGACAATTCTGGTGAACTATCACCGAACCTACACTTATGGAACAACCAGCCGCCAATCAAACAGCCAGAAGAGACCAAAGAAATAGAGACTCCTGCAAATTCTCTCGGATGCTACTTGCTGTATATATTGTCATAGTTGTCAAAAGCTTTGTGACTGTCCTATGAGTAGATTTTGATTCAGCTGGAAGTTGACACTGGCATTAACAGGTCTTCCTGATGCCAAAGACTTTAGTTGCTGATGAATCTCACATGTCAAAGGTTGAACTACTTCACTTCCTCCAAACTAGTCCAGTGCTGTTACACTCCTTGAATGTATTGCCTATCCTGCCAAAGCATGGAAAACCTGGAACTCTCCTAGAAAACATCTGTCCCATGAAAAGTAAAGGCTGCCAAGCAATTAAGAAAGGGTATTAATTTTTGACCTTTTCATTAAAAGCCCATGTCTGGGCTTGCCTAGGCAAAAAGGCAAGCAAGGAGCAATTCGAGTCTTACTCATGGAACAACAGAACAAAATAATGTAGGCTTTCCGCCAGTGCAGAGAAGAGGGCAGGCTCAGGCTGGGACTTCTAGAGGCAGCTTTTAATCTAGCTTGTGTCCCTTAGAGAGAAGATAAAACTTCCATGGACTGCCCTTGAAGGATATCTGTGAAAATGCCAAGTGCTTCTGATGATCCAGGCCCAACTCGCCCTTTTAGGCAAGATATTTAACAGCGATAAAAGTGAAGGCAGACCACACATTCCTGACCTGTGGAAACCACTGCCACGGACAGTCTGTGCCCTGAAGGACTGTGTTTATCAAGAGTACTCATGGTTTCAACAGCCGTGTGTGTGTGTGTGTGTGTGTGTGTGTGTGTTACAGAAAGCGGAATGGGCTTGTTGGGAAGGGTTTCTATATGAGCAGCAAAGTCTTCATGCAGCAGGGACCAAGTGTTCCTTTTGAGTCATCAACCCTGCTGTTTTGTAGAGCAGTAAGCCCTCGATAAGGAAATAGCCAAGAGCAGCACAGGTTGCCAGAGAGGGGTGGGGTAGAGTGGAGGTCCCTGCTTCAGCTCCTGACAAAACCTTTCACATTTACTCCCCACAGCCAGTGATGCACCTTGGTGGCACAGGTCATCCATGAGCAGAGGCAGTCCCAGTACCACTGGAAACAAACCCAGGGAACAGAGTCATTGCATGTTTCTGGAGAGAACCACAAAAGCCAAAAGCTATAAGGACGGGAGAAAATCTCCTGGGGCCCGACTGTGCGAGCACAGCCGTCCCGACCATGTGCTGGCTTGCAGTGATAACATTGTGTGCTGAGGTTGGCACGCAGTCCAGGTGAAATCACAAGAGGAACAGCTTCCCACCCCGCGCAGCCTCGGCGGTCACATCCCCAGCTCCTCACCCGCTTACACCCCTCTCCCCGCTCCACCCAGCCGGCCCTCCTGTGCCGCAGGGGAGACGCTGCCCGGCCTGGCTTTCTTCCACTGCGCTGGGATAGGGCTGGCCCACAAGTGGCCATTGTGTTTCCTAGGAAGTGCTGTTACAAAAAGTACCTGCTCATACCGGCTGCGTGCGAAGGCTCAGAGCCTCTGATGGTGCCTATTAATATCACCCCAACCTCCATCCGCGTCAGTGCTCATCTTCCCAACGCCGGTCTCAGAAGTTTCTGATGGTACGTTGTACCACCGACTCTTTCACATGTGCACTCTTGGCCTCTGCCACAGTTTAAGTCTGCGGGGAGCAAGGTAAGAAATGAAGCCGAACCCTGGCATCATGGGAATATAGTTTTTCCACAAAAAAAAATAAAATGTCCATTGTGGGGAGGGAAGGAAAAGAACTCATTCTTGTTTGGCTCAGAAATATAGGAGGATAACTGTTTGAGGTTTAAAGTTTGAAATATATGACAAAGCCATAGACGATGGTATGCAAGAGAATCCCTTGGCTTGGCCAGAGGAGAATTAAAGCAACACTGATAAATGACAATTAATACCTCTTATCACTGAATGCCTCAGTGGACACTACTGTAGCCTCATTTGCTTTGGGATATTACTGCAGCGTGATCCAATAAAAAGGTGAACCAAAGACTCTGAGTTCAGGTGAGAGGCCTGCACCTAGCCCATACCCTCTTCTCCCAGTGAAGATGGTGCCTGGTTGCTCCCACCGTGGATTCTGGCTTCTCCCAGCCTGTACAACCAGACAGCCAGACCCATGGGTGCCATCACAGAGAGTGCAACAGTGCTCTGGGATGAGGGGCTGGTAGCAGGGTGGGGGTGGCAACAGCTCATCTTCGAAATGTTGGTGCTCACCTTCACCATCCTCAGTAATCTTTCAGTGATGGAGGTGGCTGCAAATGTCACAGAGTGGGAACAGATTAGATGATTATATGCGAAACTGGAATGAAGGGGGAGCAATGCTGCTTACTGAGGGAACAGCATTTGAAGCTTAGAAGGGGGGAGTGATACGGAATCACAGAACCACAGAATCACTGTGGTTGGAAGAGACCCTCAGGATCATCAAGCCCAACCATAACCTAAACCTATGATTTGGCTGTTTCCACAGGGCAGGGTAAAAACCTTAGGTGGAGGGGGGCTTGCCTTCTGCTTTTGCCCTGAGGTCCCAGCTTTCAACTCCATAGCTGCCAACAGCGAGCGAACCTCTGCTTGTAATGCTAGAAAGAACTGCTGTGATCATCTAGACCCACACCTTCAAAAACTTGGGTCAGAAGATTTGACAGAAATCCTTCCCATCTCTGCAAGGGTCTACTTTCTGACAAGAATACAGCCACGATTTAAAAGTGTCCTGTGGAGGATCCTCCACAACCCTCAGTGAGTTTTCTAGTGGTTAATTACAAACAATGTCAGAAAAATAGCGCTCTTTTTCATGAGACTTGTTTTTTTTTCCCAGTTTCAAATTCCGGTTTGGGGATCTTATTACCCTTCTGTCTACTAGACCATAGAAATTTTGTTCCCAGTGTATAGACACTGAAAAAAAGTTAGCCCTCAGCTTTCCCTTTTCCCTTCAACTCCTTGACCTCTTTCACTGGACGGCATGCTTCCAATTCTTTAACACCCTCGGGCATTGTCCCTGAAACCTCTCCCATCCAGGAACCACCAACAAAAGCACTAAATAGAGTACATGGGAAGTGACCATGTTAGTGCTAAATGACACATGCACTCAGCCTCTCCTAGAGCTATTTATCTTGAAGTTATTTACCGAAAGCTGCATGAGTTCCCCCAGCTACAGCATCATCCTGGAATTTTGCCGTCAGCCAGTGAGACGCTCCAAGCCCTACTTCTTCCTTGTTGCTGCTTCCCGAGACAATCTTGCCAGCTGATAAGCATAGCCTGTATTCCTTATTCTTTGACGTGTGACTTACAGCAGCTAATGTTATGTTTGGCCCCATCTTTCTGAGTCATCTGGACTACAGCTATAGCAGTAATGTACTTTTTTTTTTGCTAGCTTACTGGTTTTTGAGTCATTCTGACTGATCAGTGACTACCTTGTTGTCTTTCAGATCATTGATAGTAGAGTTCAATACTATATAGCCACAAATGACCAACTTTCCAATGCTTATTCTCCTTTACCGTTATACACCTCCATCCATTTGGAGGACCAACACGTTTCCTGTAAAGTTCTAATGTCTGTGTTGCAATGAACCTCAACAACAAAAATCCCTAAAAGCACTATACCAGCACTGTCTGTTCTTCGCTCAGTCTATCTTGTGCAATTTGATTTAAGTGCTTTAAGGCAAAGATCACCATGCAATCCTGTAACTTCGTTTCTATAGGGTATTCTACTACGATTGGTCCTTCAATTAAGAAATGGTAGTCTTCCTTTCTGGCAGGTACATAAGCAAGTGACTTAACAATTCTCAGACTACTGCTAGGATCTCATCTTTCAGAGATATAACATTTCTCATGAAAATATAGGAATGTGAATAAGTTGTTCTCAGAGTATCTGTAGTGCAAGTCCCTGATCTGGCAAAGCTTATTCACATGCTTAACTTCATCCTGCACCAGAGGAACTAGTCTCAATACACACTAAAATACCAGCTTTCTGCTTTTGCAGAACTGGGCACCAGGAAGATGCGTGGCATGCAACAGGGAAGGTGAAACAGGAGGTGAGACAGCCAAAGCTTTTCTTAATACTATTGTAAATACAAACCTCTTCTCACATCTTCTTTTCAGTTGTTAAATACACAAATATGGCATTGCATTCCCGTGTCTGGTTGCCTCAGGGGCAGCACACAAATTGCAAATAGGCAAATAGATGGATCCCTTTACTTCCAAAGGATTTTTGAATATTAACTACTTAACCCCTAGTTATACCAACATTGGCTGGCTAATCAATGAGGTGAAGCAACACCTTTGGCTGGTGGGATTCATGAGGAAAAATGGTGGGTTGTTCCACCTCAAGGAGCAGAAGGGCTCATGGATCTGGCATCTCACTGTGCAGATTTTCCATCTGGGACAGAGTCCCAGTGGTCTGTGTCTACAGGAATGTCTGAACTTTCCTGTTTCATTGTAGGATCGCTGAAAGGTCTGAAATCCAATAGCTTTTGCTCAGTGTAAACAAAGGGTCCAAGTGACACAGATCCTTCCCAGGGAGGCATTTTCCCCCACTGTCATAGCTGACTAATGTGAGAACAACCCACCTCCTCAAAGATTTCACTTCAGCTATGAGGGACACTTTGGTTTCCTGCATCATCCAAGCAGTTTGCCCACCCATGTCTGACCACACACCAGAGAGGATGCTAGCACACTCCAGGCTGCTCAGGTTTGGTGTTTCTGACTAGGAGGAGAGATGTGATTTCAGGGTGAATCAGTAGTCATTGCTGTCAGAAACACCGGCCCTTGCAACATTCTACTGGATATTAAACTATTAGTAACCTTCACTTTGGTCTGTTGACCAAGACCAGGAGATACAGAGCAGTATCCTATAAGCAGTTCCAAGCATCAATACCCTGCATACCCTGCACCCCAGGTATATAGCTGTGGCCTATGGTGACAGACTCATGAAGGTTTTTATTGCCCCTATGCCAAGAACGGCTGCAGAGACCCAAGCTGCATTCAAGCCAGCAAGAGAGGTGGGGATAAACAGATCATCCATGACTACTGCATGTGACACTTGCCTGGTGATCCACAAAGTAAAATGGTAAATACATTCCTTCCATCATATCTTCCTTCACATTACTTCTGGGAGTATAGACTTGATACAGAGGATCCAAACCATACTAGAGCCACAGCCCCCCAGTAAGAATTCAGGATAGTTATCTAGGGGATAAATTCTGCTCTCATTGAATTTGGAGAGAGCAGCAGGACTTGGGAACCTGTAATTTTTGTACTTGCTCCCGCAGAAGGCCTCAGCCTAGATAGCTGAAAAAATACAGTATTTACAGAGTATATTAAATGGCTGGGACATTTCTCCATTGTACAAACCACTGTCAATGCTTCTCCCACCTCTCCGTAATTATTTTCTTCCTCTTTCCATATTTCTTTTTCGTTTTGACTCCTTCCCCTTTCTGTGTCCCTCTGCTTTAGCTTGACTGGGCTTTCATTTCTTCTTTAGCGCATGACTCTGTACTCAAGATCACCTTCTTGGACGATCCACACCAGTAGCACTGGGTACTCCTCTCCCTCCTGACTAACGGGCTTCACCCCCCTCACAAAACCAAATCCCAGTAGTATCAAGCCTGTACAGAAAAGCAGACATCTCTTCATTACTGTTAGATACTCATTGCTTCATACAGGAAGAGCCTGTTTATAGCCTGGAGCCTACAAAGATCTCTGGAATTTGAAATGCTTTCTCCTTCCATTTTGAGGGCAAACAGCTGAACAGAGGAAGAATCCTGCCTCTCCTCACAAATATCTTGTCTTTCCAGATATCGACCTTACCTTTAGATCCTACAGCTCAGCAAATGTGGTCTCATATATCGCAATGTTTACCCAGCCTATGCAATCTGATAGGCCACCTATACTGAAGGGGGTGATTAACGTCTAAGAAGGGATGGGAGGTGACCTTCCACACAGCCATGATATATTTTTAGAAGGGCAAGGCAAAGTCAGAAGGGCTTACTAAACTCTTTGATCATTTAAGCTTCTGGTTACCAAATAACCATCAGTATCCTTTCCATAAACCCATTTATTCTTAGCAACACAAATCCCCATTCCGACTTCTGCAACATTAGCATCTACTCCTAAGCAACGTCTTTCCTCCCAGCTACACCCCCATCCCTCAGCAGCTTCAGTAACCCATTCCCCAAGTCCTCTCCTTTTTCTGATTGATGACACATCATGCGTCTTGCTTACTGCACCCTTCTCTCACCTTTCACAGCACCCCAATCACTTGACACAGAATCACAGAATATTAAGAACGACATAAGTAACCAGTAGGCCACAGTTTGAAAACTGCTATTTCTAAGCCCCCAACAAAAAAAACTGTAAGAAAATCTATTTAATTAATGCATTTCTCATAGCTTCTCTCATTCCTTTGTCACTTGTTGCATTCACATCTGCTGCTAACTAGCCTCATTTTTAGCAAGATACAGCAGAAGCTAAAGAAAGATGTCTAAGTCCGGTAGAATTATAATAGCCGCATAACTCCCCCATTCCACTACCCTCATGTCCTGCTTTTTTTTTCTCTATTCCCTTTTTCTTCTCCTCCTTTCTTTTTTGCTGGCATGGTGAACTGTTACACTAGGTCTGCAGCAAACATGAGCTGGTTGTTGCTGAGCGCAGAAGCAGTTCAGCTGGTAGTTCACATCCCCTCGTTGCTGCACAGTGGACAAAGGGTGGAGGTGGCTGGTGCTGCGTGCCGCAGAAGAGCACCAGCAAACACCAGCCACCCTTAAGGGACGCCACATAGGATGCCCATGGGAAAACACTGATGGAGGGCGTGACTTCAGGAGGACATGGATATCTCACACCCATCTGTGGCAGAGGTATCCATCTCAAAATGGGACTCGCCACCTTGCTGTCTTTCCCAGTCTAAGCACATAATGCAGGGTTTCTTTTTGTCAGAAAGCACTCCAGAAAACAAAAGAAGACAGTAAATCAGGCTGGTGGTGACACAGCCCAGTAGGCTACTAATTAGGATATTTTACTCAACTGTGGGGAAAAAAAAAAAAAAAAGTCAAGTTCAACACTTTCTCCATTTGATCTCAACTGTCTTAGGCAAATGGTTCTGCCATCCAGGGTGGAGCACATTCTAGGATTAAATTCACCCAAATCTGACAAGAGAGTTCCTTAAAATTTCAAAGAACATAACCAGACAGCTAGATAAAGTGCAAATGTAAGTCTTGGTCTTACACGGGCAGATTACCACAGGGACATAAAGGAAGCACAGTCCCACTTTTTGCCACTGTAACAGCGTAGCCTAACATTATGTACACCTCTTTTCATACGCTCTGCTGATCCACTGAGCAAACTTCAATGTCATAGCTGCCTCCATCTGTACAAACAGTGGACTTCAGAGGTGAGGGGGCTAGGTGCTGTTTCCCATCCTCCAAAAAAAATAAGTTAGTTCTGGCCATTTACCTCCTGGTCTGAGACACCAGCCACAACACTTACTTTTTGCACCAGACCTGCACGAAGCACCAATTGATCCTGAAAGCCTTCTCTGAAAACCTCTATGAGAGCAGGTCCTGACAGACAGATGGACAGAGAGACAGCTTGTTTATGGATCCCGGCAGACTGAAGCGAGAGCTAGATATCAAGTTTCTCAGGCTGTGACCAAATGCAGACTTTGGGAACATCACCGACAGATACCACAGACTTCCATGGTGAGGTGGCATCAGCAGTGTAGGGAATCTAAGTCCTGGTCCCAAGAGCTAACAGCAGGTGCCAGGTAGCACACTGGTACAGAAATACCTTAACAATATTTGGCTGCCTAACCCTAGGTGGGCAGTTAATCAACATTCACCTCAAGGGGGATTAGGTGTTTGCTGTCTCCAAGGTGGCGTGTTCCTGATCCTACCTGATACAAACAGCGTCAAGGAAAAGGTGTTGAAGTGTAAGAGAAGAAACTTTGAAGGCTTGGAAAAAGGCATAAAGGTGAGCGAGCAGATGCAGAAAGAGTCAGTAAGTGGTTAAACACCACTCATGAAGATGGCAAAGCGTGAAGGGATAGCAGACAGCCATGAAGTGAGGACATACTTTGTCCACATGGAGAAGCTGAAACCTGACAGAGAAACTCTAGAAGGAATATGAAGCTGGAGAATGGCAAGGGTAGGCAGCAAGACCTGGGAGGCAGGAGGCCAGGACTGCAAGCAGTGCTGCAGTAACCAAGGACAACTGAGCTTTTCACTTAGACAATGTAGGCAAAATGTCAGGTTTTAGAGGAAAAAAACTGGTGAGATTTGACAGGTCCATATGCAAGACAGGTTGCACACAGTAAAATGTGCAGTAATCTGTTTGTCGCTGTCAGGGAGAACACTGAAAGTGCTGGAGGTGATGAAGAGAGGTGGTTGTTAGGAAATAGAGCCTGAGCCTCTGCTTCAGGAAACCTAGGGAAAAGAAACTTCCTTAACAGTGGTCTTGGGAAAAGGCCCGGGTTTCCCACACATCAAGTTCCAGATGTTGGTAGTGGATGATGGAAGACTGGAGAAATGGGGAGATGCTGGAACAAAGAGGTGGTAGTACAAGATGTTGGACAGAAACAAGAGAAAGAGAGCAAGCTGGGAGAGAACAGTTCAAAAGCTCAGGGAAGATCAAAGCTGGTGGAGAAAAACTAAGAGACTCCTAAAGGTGGCTGGGGCAACACTAGATATTCCTGTGAGAACAACGTTGGGATTATCATATTGAAAACAAACTTCAAGGTATCCAAGCAAGTATTGGAGAGGAAGAATCTGGCAAAGGTAACGTGAATACAGAGAATGCAGAAGGAGTTTGTTCCATTCCTCAAGTTTGCAGCATGTGGAAGTGATTACAGGGAAATTACAAGACTAGTGCTATATAAGATATGGGATAATAACATCCAATGGATAACACAGTGCAGAGTAGAGCTGTAGCCCAAGAAAAAAAGTATGCCGAGATCTGCATAAGTCTACTTTCTGAATATGATGGAAAAGTAAAAGAGCAAGTCAAATTGAAACTTTTCATTGATTTCACTGGAAGTTTCTGTTGTTAATGATAATTCCTTCCTCTAAATAAGTCCCTTGTTTCACCTTGCATCATTTAAAGTAGTTGGACCAGTGAAGCTGAAATCAAATCTTCAGCCATGAAAAAAGTGAATGACTTTGGCCCCAGGTTCTTTGATAAAGTCTTCAGAAGTTTTTTTCCAGCAAGGAATTTTAGCATCATGAATTTTCTCTCCAGTTCAGGAAGGACATGAAGTCTAAGATTGATGCCTTTTTCTTTAATAAAGAAATAAACAAAAATAATAATTTTAAAAATCATTCTTAAACATCCAGATTTCTCACTCAGAAGGAAAATTCTTCTTACCAGCCAGTTCCATGACAGGTTTCATTGTTCTCCTCTAGTGGTAAGATACTGTACACCAGTTTGGCACCAGTTCCAAAAATGACATACCTGCTCACTAGTTGCTTATTGCTTCATATTCAGGTGTCCTTAGTTCAAACTCATAAAGGGGACTCTCCCAAGTGTATCACTGCAAGTTGCTTGCCTGTAAAAATAAATGTAAAATAGCTTAAAAAGTTACCGTGGGCCTACAGGTAGCAGTTACATGTTGAAAAATAGTACCCTCCTTTCGTGATAATTAAGATTTGTACAAGAACTACTTAGGTGCGTAATATTGCTAGAGAGAGAAATACGTTATTTCTGGTGGGGGGGGGAGAAAAAGGGCAACAAAACCCCTGTGCATTCCTTTCCATTATCATAACTCGATTGCTTATAGCTCTAGGTACTAATAAACTGCTATCACTTCGGATGGCTTATATTTCCAACCCCAGAAAAGTAACAGCTATCCCAGCTTCTGTAAACCCCTATTCTAACACAAAATCCATGCAGTGCCATGCCAATCACATCAGCACATCTGGTGCTCCTTACAGCCAGGAGGTTGTTCTGCCCTCGCTGTGTCTCAGCTTAGGGCCGTTTCTCCCTTACCTCGCTCTGGACCAACATCCCACACTGGCTGCTGGCGATTCAGCCTCCCATGCTCTGCAATGCTTTCTGCAGAGCTGCTCGGGAGATTACACCAGCGATGGCATTTTATCAGCGCGGCTACGAGGTGAGCGCAGACACGATAAGGAAGTGTTAAAAGTCAACGAGGTGCCGTTGACAAGGATTGGAGCTGTGCTCACGCTTCCCACCCACCATGTGTGCGCTGACGCTGTGCAGCCCCGTTGCCTTCTCACCAGCTGCTGCTTTGGCAGGCGGCACCTTTCACCTTCTCTTTTCAGTTCGCAGCCTCCTGTCTGGCCAGCCAGCTCATCTCCGCTGGAAACTCTTGCAGCATCAGGCCTGCAGGGAACAAACTTTTTCTTACGAAACGCCCCCCAGGTTCCCTAGTGAGCACTGGAGAAATTTTTATTTTCATTGCTCAGATATGCTGATGGAGGGATAGCCTGGTTGCTTTAGAACTATAGAATGTTCTGAGTTGGAAGGGACCCACAAGGATCATCCAGTCCAACTCCTGTCCCTGCACAGGACAACCCCACAGTTCACACCATGTGTCTGAGGGCCTTGTCCAGTCTCTTCTTGAACACTGTCAGGCTTGGGGCCGTGACCCCTCCCTGGGGAGCCTGTTCCAGTGTCCACCACCCTCTGGGGGAAGAACCTTTTCCTCATGTCCAACCTAAACTTCCCCTGGCACAGCTTCCTGCCATTCCCTCGGGTTCTGTCATTGCTCTCCAGAGAGAAGAGATCAGCACCTGCCCCTCCTCCTCCCCTTGTGAGGAAGCTGTAGCTGCCATGAGGTCTGCCCTCAGTCTCCTCTTCCCCAGGCTGAACAAACCCAGAGACTTTAGCCGCTGCTCACATCGCTTCCCCTCCAAACCCCTCTCCAACTTTGTGGCCCTCTTCTGGACACTCTCTAGTAGCTTTATATCCTTTTATATCCTATATCTGCTCTCTGAAGCTACTGCTTTCCCAGGCAAGCATTTGCCCACACTGCCTGGAGCGGACCAGAGCCCCCAGCAGCACACCTGGCATGCACCCCACAGGGATGAGCCCCCTTGGGAAACCTGCTGTGACTAACAGCTTGATTAGGACCCAAGACTTTTTCCACCAAGTGTTCAGGGGCAGGTGAAGAATCTCCTAGGAAATTCATGTATTTTGTACAGCCATTGGCACAATCTCTGAGCTGGAACCACACAAGCAGCCAACAAGCTGTAGGATTAACCACACCACAGGGCAATACATGCTGTTAGAGCCAAAACATCCAGGCTCCATCTTTGCCATGGTGACCATTAACTCCACATAGACAACAGCAAAGGTAGCTTAAATAGCCACAAACTGGTCACAGTGTCTCAGAACTACCTGAAAGTCAGGAATCTCTTCCACAACCTACATAACAAGGATCAACACCATGGATTCTCCCACTGCCAGAGCTACCACAGCTAAGGCCCAGAGGCTCAAGCAATGCTGCTCTGGAAAGCAACCAAGTCACCAGAGCACCACTAACAGGCAAGCCCCCACAATTGCTACAGCAAACTAAAGGGCTCCATTATATTCCTGTGGGACAGGTGTGGTTGTAACAACCACCCTCTTTTCCAGCTGGTACAGCAGCTTCAGAACAGAAGCCCAGGTCTGAAAGAAATTTTCAGTTCACCTTCAGAGAAGCCTTGTCTGTGCGTGGTTGAGATGAACCAAACCTTTAACCAGGCAAGCTGCACATTGTCAGTCATCTGGCATCCTGGATTTACATTCATAGACTCATCTTGGTGCATGCATGCTGGAAAACACTTTCTAAGACACCTATGCATTCTGTTTCGTAGTCTTTGTAAAGATGCTAGAGGCAAGAAGAGTCTCTCCTTGCTCATTGAGATGCGATACAAAAACACATCCAATTGACACACCGTGCAAGATGTGGGCAGCGTGGGTGGATCCCCCTGCTTGGTCCTGGGAGAGTGGGAATGTCAGAGTTAGTGCTGGGAGCAGTGTCGGGGCCAGCCCTCACCATGCTGTACCACACTTGCATTGGCAGGCACCACTTCCCATGCTGTGCAAAACAGATCTGAGGCTCCCAGGAGAGTTAAAGTCCCAGGAATATAATTAAAGGAGGATGTTAGTTTCCCACAAGAAACAGATTTCCAGTATAGGAACTCCATCTAAGGCCGCCCAGCTGTGGATGTTGCCCTGTTTATATTTGCACAGAGGGAAAAGGCTGTGACAGTATCTCTAATGTGTAACACTGTAGGAATATCTGAAAGCAACAGTCATTGACTATGTGCAGTAAAGATGCCATTCAGATACCTAGTATCTGCTGTTTTAGCTTAATCTGAAATGATTTCTCCATTTTCTGTAATTTCTGTTTGTCCCCAACACATCAGGACAAAGGCTTTGTCTGAAGACAGGACTATGCCTCTGCCAAGTACCACACTGGCAACCTCAGGGGTTTGACCTGCTTTGGATGCTTATCCTTTACATTATTTTTAAACACACCTCTGCTCTCCACCAGGGAAAAAATGCAATCCCTGAAGCAAAAGGTGCTGGAGAGTGTGAGGCAGGGGGGACCCATGGATCTGGGCATGTATACTGGTATATGTGGGGAAGGACTAATAGAAATCACAGCAAGGACGGTGCAGGCAGCTGGCAGGTTCCCCTGGTGCCCTCCCTGGGGGGGACACAAACACTGGCCTCTCTGTCCTCCCGGCCTCCAGATGCAAGCAAGCCTTCAGGAGTGAACAGAGCATCCCTCCCCATGCAACCCTGCTGCCAGCCAGGCTTCCTCCATCACCCGACAGTGCTCCACGGCCTGTGAAACAAGCCTTTGATACTAGAAATGCGGAATTCTCCTAGAACTTCAGCAGTTTCGGAAAGGAAAATTTAAAAAAAAAAAAAAAATATCAGATGGAAAAAGTATTACTGAGAACACTTCCCTTTGCCCGATGTCTCCCTCCAGCACAGTGAGCCCTGCAGCTGGGCTGGGTGTCTGCCTGCCAGGTTTTCTGGCCTTGGCAGCAGCTGTATGGTGTGTCCCCACTAGGCAGCCAGCTCTGGCAGCCCCCAATGCCTGCTGCCCCAGGGCATGGCCATCCTTGCCCTGTTTACCAGCAGGCACCCTCGGCTCCCAATTCCTCTGTATCACCTGTCCTCAAGCATTTTAGTCAGGGAGTAGCAAGCTCCTGAGAACACAGTGCCTCGCAGGTTTTGCCTGGAGCGGAAGCACCTTCATGGACAGTCAGTCATTCAATATCTGCTCCCAGCCCCAGGCAAGAGCAGCGAGTTTGCCTGTCTGGCAGGCTTCCCCCCAGCATTTTCACAAGCAGTTGCCTTACCTTGTTTGAGCTTCAGGGAGTTCAGTTTGGGTTGAAGGGTAGGTCAGCTCTTATCTCATATCTACACACACAAATGTAACCCTTACCAGTTCCCTTTCCAGCCCCCAGAGTTCCTGCCTGGCAGCACAGCCAGGACCACACTTTCCCCGGCTGCTAGGGCCATTTAGCGGGAGACAAGCAGTGCCAAAGAGCCACCAAGATTTCCTAGGGACACCCCGGCTTTAAGGAAAATTCTGGAGGCATCTCTGACCTTTCTCCTCTGCAGCCTTTGATGAAGGACTCATGGCTAAGGGAAGGAGAAGATCCACAGGTCCCTTCTCCAGTCCAGACTGGTGAGAGCAGCCTCAGGGTGATGCTCAGGGATGATAAGAGCTGAGTGAAACCCCCACACAGGACACTGCAGGCCCTGTGAAATTCAGAGATTATGGAAAGCCACCTTGGCCCCCTTCTCCTTCTGAAAAATGCTTTTAGTGGAGCTGAGGTAGATTCAGAAGCTTCAGCTATGGGATGTTGCAGTTTGTTTAAGCAAATACTGCGTTTGTCAATTTTCCAAATGTCTGTTCACACACAGACTGTCATAGCATCCTGCCAGGACTCCAAACATTCATCTATGGAGAAGTTTTCTGGGAGCCTGTGTCTGCATCTTTTCCTTGTCTTCTGACCATTTGAAGACCAATCACATAAATATGAACCCATGTGGATACGTATGTGTGAAAGATCACGTTTTCCAAAGCCTTGCAGATGTATGTGACTTAGGGAGCCCTGCTCAGGCCACCACCACCACCTTGTCCTAACCACAGAACATCACATTCAGCTCGAAGTCCAGACTAGCAAATTGTATCTATAGCCCTCACTAGTAGAGGCTGCCACAGGACAAAGGCACCAAAACTGAGTGGGGGTGGGTGAGAAGGGAATAGTGGAGCCAGCAGAGACAGTTGGTCCCATGTGTTTTCTTTCCTTGAAGATAAAAATTTACCCCAGTCAAATGAAAAATCAGGAACAATGCAGGAATTTTAAAGAGGCCCAAGCTGCCACCTGACTCAGCGTCTAGGCAGGATATTGATTAGCGAGGCTATTCTTTGTCCCTCTGCTATTGTTTAAGACTGGCCTCCCTCATGACAGCAACAGGCGTGGGAACACAGCAGCTTTGGTGTTAAAAAGTGCTTTTATCACCAAGCTGAGTAGAGGGGGTCTCTGGGAACCAGACATGGTGTGTCTGATAGTCAAGGAAAGGCATTCAAACCAAGAGCCTTATTCTGAGATCTCTAAGGCCCTGCTGAAGCACACCAACACAATGCAGCACATCCCCAGTCCAGCGTTTCTTCTAAGTTGTATCCAGGCTCCAGTGAGTTCAGAGAAGTGCAGAAAGAAAACAACTCTGCCTGCTAAAAATTCTCAGATTTTTCCTTGAGCCCCAGTAGCTGCTGTGACAGCAGCTCCTACAGACATACCAAGCCTGGTTTTAAACAAGCCAGACTGGGTTCTGTGAATGGTGTGGCACAGCACAGAGAACAGGCTCACCAGCCGTGTCCTTATCCCTCCTTTTGAGCTGGTCACTGCCAGCCAGGTTGGGGTCCAACCTGCAATGGCTGCAACAATAATGTCAGTAGGTGAGGGCACCTCCTCCTTGCTCAACAGAACCAAACAACTGTGGTGTGGCATATATCATTGCCACTTAAACTATCCAGGTGCCCGCAGCCTACCAACAAGCCAACACAAGTCCCTACCAAATGACCTGATGGTCAGCTATACAGCTTCCTCATAGCTCCGGCAGGAATAAAGCAAAAATCTTTGGTTTCCTAGTAATTCTCCATACAGTAAAAAGTAACACACTTCAGTACTTGAATACCTCTGACTTGACTGAGTAGGGGGAAAACAGCAACCACCGACCAGGTTTTCAGCCAGACAAAATATTTCTGGGTCCCCTCAGGGCTGTACAGCTGGCTCCCAATTTTACATTCTCTGTACGGTTTTTCTTCATTTGCAACAGAATCTCATATGTAACCACCTTATATAAACATAGTAGGGTCTTTGTCTTCACCTGTCCTTAAGATAAAAAAATGAAACTCCTTCAGGCACTTACTGGACAAACATCAACATATCAATTCACTTCAAGGACATCCCAAATGAAAGTGCACAGTACATTGGAGAGTGGACACAGGACATGCTCTCTGTACACAACAGATAATTATTCCAGCACCTAGAAACACACTGCAACATTGCTTCATGTGTCTGCGTAAGAACACACAGTTTGGTAATAGTGTTGACTGCACCAACATTTTCTGCAGGCTTTCGTGCTTCAGTTTCATTCTTTCCATGCACTTTTGACCTTCCCAAAGTCTAAAAGCAATCAGGACTCAGCCAAGATTCTCCTCGTCCAGTCTGTGACAAATGGACAACCAAGCTAAATTTAGAGTTTTTTAACAGGTGATAGCCCCCCTTCTACAAGAACCATGTTAGCATACAAATACTTGGCTCTGCAAAAACAAACCCTACTCTAGCACTAACCTGCACATCAGTCCAGAGATAAACAAAGTAGCTACTGCATCAGCTAACGAGTTCAGCAAATACATCGATGATGTCCTTATCCACGTGTTTGGGCAGTCGGGAGTTGAGGAATCCATCATCTTACCCATTACTCCACAGTCCAAAAAGCAATCCAATAAATGCAGCAGGTTGCAATTTAAGGGACAGCTCCTCTGTCCTTGAGCTCAGTGGCATGGTCATGTTTTCACTGCTTACTTTCTGACCTGCTTCCTATTTCAAACCTAGCTTGCTCTACAAGTGAAGGTCCATCTACAACTCACAAACCAACAGGACCAAGGCACAGGTTTCGATATGACCCTGCTGTCATCGGTACTGTTGAAGGGCCAGCACGCTCCCTGGCAATTTTGCTTCAAGCCAATGATGCTTTCCCAGGGTGGTTTGGGTGTCGGCCTGATGAATAATGAGTCCCATAAGGCAGCATGGACAAAAGCACCCTGTTTGGGTTCTGAGGGAGAGAGAGGAAAGCCAAATGGACAGAACCTGTGCCATGAGCAGTTGCTTATTCATATTTAAGACATTGTCTTTTTGCCCCAGATTGATCAAACCCCAGAACCTCTGCCTGCAGCTAGAATCCCCATGTTTGGGGCATCATGCCTCTCTTGTCAGGGAGCTGGTCACAGGAATTCTTCCTACGACTTTTTCTATGAGGAGTTAAGTTTATTTAGGAGCCTGAAACACTCAAAGATCTATATGCTTCCTCTGCCAGCACAGTGGCTTGTGCTCCTCCCATGAATTTCACGCACTGCCATGCTGCTTTGTCTCTTGGCCATTTTCTCTTACTCCATCACATGAGGCTACAAGCCCCATAGGACTCAAGGCATGGTGTCTCACAGAGCAGGAGAGATGCCTCTTCAGGACTGCCTCAGAAATCCCCTGGCACATGAAAAGAAAGGCGTCAAGCTCTGGAGCACTTCAACAGTTGTTCCCTAACTGGAACGGGAACTCAGAGGCAAGGATAATCTCTGTGAAACCTGGGGACAAAGTATCCTCTGCCAAGGGCATCTCAATCATGGCACAATCTTCCAGAAAAAAAGCAAACAAATCTAGAATGCAGGTACCCATTTTTACGAGTTTTTCTTGTTGAGAAAAGCTGACCATGAAAATAAACATCGATACACTTTTTTAACCAGGAAGACCCAAGCAACCAAAACACAAAAGCTACTCTGATAGATCTGCACCTAGAAAAGCAAATAATGTATTTTTAAATATAGACAACCCTTCCTCAGTGAGCAATCTGACCCCCCAAATTAGGAATGTTAATGATGCCATGGGGCATGTATGCCAATGTATAATACTACTCACCAGATATATACATAGGTAGATAGATACATTTGTGCTAGTTGTGTATTTGAACATATTCTTGTCCCTATCTAAGTTACTATTATATATTTTAAACAACATCTGTGCTAAAATATGCTTTGGGACATGTCCTTTAATTAATTTTTTTCTGTGTTAGGCTGGCAAACTACTTCAGTAATTACCTCCTTTTTACTTGTTCGTGATCTATAACAAAGCTTCTTCCTCAAACCAAGGCCATCTGGCCTCCTAAATAGCTTCATCTGAGGAATTTTTGAAAAATAAGATGAATATGCTGAAGAAATCGCGTACACTGATATGATTTACCTGTATAGAAGCTGCTGCATTGACCTCGACCTGCTACAGACGATCTGCTCCCAGCAACTTATAATCATAGCACAATTCAGGTGAGAAGGGACCTCAGGAGGTTTGAACTTCTTGTTCTTTAACTTCACCAGTCAAGACCAGCATTCCTTTTAGACACCAGTTTCCCCAGCAGTTCATCTTTACTACCAGTACTAGACAGAGACAGACTAAGAGTCTAGCCTAGATTGTGGCAGAGCTGAACAGTGGTATATCTCAGAGGGCAGCCTATTATCAGATAGAGCAATTTGGAGGCTGCTTTATGTAACGCAAGAAGCCTCAAACAGTCCCAGAGCTCAAAGGGCTTTAAGATGGCTTAAGATATGCAAGTGGTGGGTTTTCTGTGCTGTGTCCCCGTTTACCTTCACTGCAGTTTACAGCCCACTCCACAATGAATTTCTCCATATTAACCACACTTACTATGTCAACTGCTGGAAATGCTGCAGGACTTTTCTGACCATCACCAGCTGGGTCCAGTAACTTAGACAGGAGTTAACAGCAGACGATTAGAGGCAGTAGGAGGCACAGAAATTTCTATCTTTGGAGATCTCTGGCCATTACCAAGGCCAGATAATATTAATGTTGGCATCACATTAAGCTTCTTTAGTTCCATCTTCTTATTTTTTCATAGCTGAGCCATCTCACAGCCTTGTTGCGCTTGGAAACAAAATGTGAGTTCCCATGCAGTTCAGCACCAAGCAGACTGCCTGCACAAAGCAGGCCAGATGCCACTCCACAGATCACCAATGACCTCTGCGTAGATTCCTGTAATGCTGGTCTATTTGCTTACACAGCTGCAGGCTACTATTTCACATCTCTTCAGTAGCTGAAAGATAATCTTGTGTCATTCCTGTGCTGGAGTTTCCGTGTGGATCCACTTTTCTGGGTGGAAAATAATCCTTTTTAACTATAGGAAGCGATTTCTCAAGGTATCTTTTTTAATGCAAGGATGATCACACAGTTCTGAGCAGAGGAGGAAAAATGGAAAGGCTTGCTCAGGTAGAAGGAAAGTTGCGTGGCCTGGAAGACCAGCTTGGATTTGCCCAGACCTATCCCATAGGAGTGGGAGATTAACTTCTCTCAAAGGTTTCTGGGATGGGGCTGTAGGGAATGCAAGAGAAAGCACCTCATGCGCCGCATATGGGCAGCCACAGGAGCTCCAGGAGAAACATTTACATCAGGTTTAGATTTACCCTGGATTGTGGCATCTGGAAACTCCTCCAGCTCCTAAGAATCCGATGGCATTAAAGCACCAGCAACTACTCTCAAGGTAGCGTTCCTCACGTTTTCCAAACAATTTGGGAACTGCAAATCAGTGCAGATTTCTCAGCTCAGTAATTGTGATGTTGCCTCAGCATTTTTCTTCAAAGCCCTTTAGATTTTTCTCCCCAAATGTAGCCATCCATCCTCCTCCAACAAATCTCAGACCTCACTGATTATTACCAATAAAATTATTGACGTTAGAAGTGCTGATGCAGGAAGATGAGGCTATTTAAGAACATTTTACCAGATGTTAGTTCAGTGATACGGCATCATTTCATGCAGCACACCACAAAACCTCTTTCTTCCCTGCTGTGTTAAATTGTTACTTTCCCTGAGAGAGAAGCATGGTTCTTCACGAAGCTGTCCTGAGAGGAAAGTGGGGAACGAGTGTGGGAACAGCAGAGAACATCAAGGCTTCCCATTTCCTTATTTTCTGCTTCTTGTAAGCAATCTTGCATGGCTTTTAACCACTGCCATTCATATTCTGAAGAGCTCTTTCAGTGGGCACATCCTGTGGTGTCCCTGGTTTGGTGATAAGACTCCTAAATACTGAGTGCATTGTCAACAAATCAGTCTTGGGTTCCTCTTGGTCTGAACCAACCAATTTACTTTTGTGCTTTGAGAGGCATAGGAAGCCCTCACGTCACACCATGTGGGTATCACATGCAAAAACCGTCTATCCTACTAATGTACATTGTTTAGGCATCTCTGTTTCTCACACACACAGAAAGCCAAAACCCATCCTCCTCAGACAAGAAAAAAAAGTTGCTTATTATTTTAATAGCTATTTTTGTCATATCTCAACTGGGGGTAGAGGGTAGTTTTTAAGGAAAACAAAATTCACTTTTCTCACCAGGAAGCCAAACTCTGTATTTGAATACAGGACTGCAAGATTCAGCTCAAACCAAATGAATTTCTAGCTACCTCAACTTGCTTCAATCAAGTTTAAATATCTCTTCCTTCTCCACCATTTTAGGGAAAACAATAAACATTGGCAAACAAACACAATCCTGTCTGACATCACTTACCAGTCAGATTTCTGCATGAGCTCATACATGGGTCTTAGCGCAGTGCAAGCCCACTTCGATATGATCGTCTGTCAATCACCAAATCAGAGAGGTGAAAAAACAGCAACTCACAAATGAAACGTCTTGGCACAGGCTAGCACTTTTGCGTATAGTTTTCTGCTAGACATCCTATGATCATCAGCTTCTGCTAGCACTAAAAACAAGAAGCTACAGTGTGCAAAGGACCCAGTGAGAATGCAATGCCTGGATTTTTATAGAGAAGTCAGCAGTTCAGATCAGAGTAGAGTGCATTGTGCTATGTATGAGAAGCAAGAGGAGAGAATTTAAATGAAATTAAATGGCAAGCTAAGAAGGGAGCTCTTAGGCCATCAGCAAGATTTCAGAGCTCAGAGAAATTTCCTAGCCCCCTCTTCGCTCCTTATAGCTTTAAACATGAGCGTTGCTTGTGGCCACCTGCAGAGCCAGCATGGCTCTCTGCATGGCCTTGTCTGGCTGCTGAGGAGAAGCCAGGGCAGCCGCTTCCTCGCCTTTGTGGCTGCAGGTGACTAACACGCACACCTGCTTCCTCTGCAGGCTGTCACCTCTTCTGGGCAGGGGGGGCTCCCAGAAGAAGTCAAGCAGGCAGCATTTTACCAGGAAAAAACAGGTGTCTGGAAACACAATTAAGGAGATTTGAATCGACCAAATCTTTCAGCCTTCCAGAAAACACAACTGGATACAAACCTTTTCCAGGCTTTCCTCTAAAAAATACTCAGGACACCAGGCTGCCTTTTACACCCCTGCAAGCCTAATTGCCTTTATGCAGCAACACAGAAGGTGCAGCAGGAAGGAGCAGGGCTGCTGCTTCCCTCACCCTCCTCAAATCGACCTCGTGGCTCACTGTGGAAAGGGAAGTCCCTTGTAATGGACCTTCCCTGCACGCTGTGCACCACAGCACTAGGAATCAGTTTCGCTTGTGCGTTCTTGCCAACAAATTAAACATAATTTTATTCTGTGTACGTGTGTGTGTGGACATGTGTGCTTAGTGCATGGATATTTGGTCTCCTAACATAAAATGCACCCTTCTAATCTGCTTGGGCTAGCAGTGTCCTCTTGCCCCTTCCCTTTGCTGTTATTTGCATTGTTCAAAGAAGGCTTCAGAATCCAGCCAACACACATCAGAAAACTGGTGGGAAGAACCATTACTCCTAAATTTGTGCAATTAAGTAAGTTCTTAATTTTATGCAGGAGGTCACATCCTGAAATGCTTTCAGACCATCATACAAGAGAACAAACTGGCTGGGAGCAATAAGCACCGTCTGAGAACCCTCCCATAACTCAGGCTGTTTACTCCTCAGTTTCACTCACCACTGTCCAAGCACATGTCTCTTTTTCCTCAAATCCTTTTACTTTTTCTTCCTTTGAAGGTGACTTCCAGGGAAAGCTCTAGAGATCTCAGCCTTCAGAGGAGATTCAAATCCTGATTTCTCTTCCCCCTGCAGAGAATGTACAGAGCAGGCTGAGATCTTTGTACCCCACAGCAAAGCTAGCTTGCTTTATGATGAAATGTGTGCCTGTGATTCTTTCCACACTGGCAATATTGCTTAAGCAGCCTTTTTGTAAAGCCTCAAGCTTTGGGGCTGGGGGATCTCGCAGCAGCACAGCTATCTATCCCCACCATGGGAGAGCACATCCCAGGAATGGGGTTCTGGCACCACATAGCAGTATGCTGCAGCCTTCTGGGGATGAGAGGTCCCCCAGCGTCTATGCATCCAGCCAGCTAGTAACCTCTGTCATGCCAGGAGTTTCTGAGAAACCATATTGGCTCCTGGTACTAAAAATGGGACCTTCAACAATCTACAATATTTTCCCGTCTGTGACATTTGTAGACAGAGGGACCTTCACCCGAACGAATGGCCCCAAGCCGTGGCTATATCAAGTTACTCACATGACGGAGTCTTTGCAGGATCCCAGCCTCAGGGACTACCAAGAGTCCCGAAGTCCTGAGCAAATGGCAAGAAGACTCTCACAACATACATTTGGGCTTGAAACACAGATTACTAGAACAAAGCGTGAATTAAATATTACCAGTCCGTGCAGATGACACAGATTCCAAATAAGCAAAAATAAAATATTTTTCATCGCCAGAACACTGTCATGTGATTTGCCCGTGGCATCCCTCACAGCAGAGGTGATGGAGAAGCATATCGACTAGCTGCTGCCTGCCTCGGAATCCCCCCAGCAAAGCTGGCCTGGTTTGCAGTGAAAGGTGCTTAACTTCCAGGCTATTAAATTTCATTGAAATCAATGCAACTCAAGAACGTACTTAAAATTAAGTAAATGCCTACGGACTCTAATGAACTAGAATGCTGTATTGCTCTGTGTGCTTCTCTGGCTGCTTTGTTTACCAAGGAAAAATCTCATAGGAACAGAAATTAGAGAAACCTTATAAAAGCTGTTAAAATACCTTAAATAAATGCAAGATTGTTGCATTTACATTAAAGCTATCACATTTAAGACTCATTTCCTTAGGCCCCTCCAGAGATCATGCACTCACTTTGGCCCTTTTATAAGCATCTAACCCAGAAAAATTAAAAAGAACATGTAAACCGAGATCTTTTGCCAACTTGCCAATAGAAGATGCACTATTGCCCTAGGCCTCAGAGAAAACCATAGCTTTGCATTCACGCTTTTAGTTAAGCCAACGAGGAGAAGAAAGAAGAGAATTTTTGAGGGGGGATCCTTTTCCTTTCATCTGAAAAGTGGTTACTGAGTTGCTCAAAGCTGGTGCACATAGGTCTGCCAGCTCAGCACCAGACTTTCTGGAGACTACTACTGCACTGTAGAATGTAGAGGTGAGTTCTTCCTGCAAGCAGGTTAAATGGTCAGTTAGCAGAGAGCCCTCTGAAAAAGGGATACACATTATCAGAGTTTGTAAACGCTTCTCAGTTACTTGTTCTATTCTCTTCTTGTTTCCTTGCAAACGAAACTCCATAGAAAGGCTCAGGCAGCATGGGCACTTTCTGCTTGTGAGTCTAATAGTTTGGCTGTCTATTCTTCTCACCAGCCACGTGCCAGCGTGTTTCCAGTGACTTAATGGCACTGCTACTTTGGGGTAGCTGAATGGGGAAGCAGACTGCAGCTGTTTCTGAAGGATATAAATATTTTGTATAGTCGGGGGGCTCCAGCAATCCAACAGGATCAGGGACACCTGGGCTCTATTCCTGGCTCTTCTGCAGACCTGCGGTATTGTTTTGCTTCTTTCAGTAGCTCTAAACAAAGATCTTTTCCTGCCAAATTTGTAATCCTAGGTGTGAGGCTTCCATTTGAAGATTTAGGCCACAATAAGGAATTTGGGGTGATGGGGCTAGCCTATTAATGCAATCCCGGGCATTCATTTGAGAACAAAATCCCATGAAAGCCATCGCACTGGTGAACACCACGAGCGGCTCACAGACCAACCTTACTTGCACCATTTACCAGTTAGCCATCTGCTCCCTTCAGATATTATTTTACGGCTTTCCTTTGTTTTCGCCGAGGCTTAAATAGGAATGAAATTGTGAGTCTTGTCGCTAGCCCTTTTAAATAAATAGTTCTGCCATTGCTCTAATAAGTTTGACAAGTTGGTCCCAGGCCCTGAGCAGGAAGCTAATAAACTTCAAGTTGCTTTTCTATTGTTTTCCTAAAACAATTTGACTTCCTTTCTGATAGCCTCAAATTCCTTCAATAAAAATAGAGTAGCTGGGAGCCAGAGGAAGAGCTGAACTTGAGCCAAGTTGTGCTTACAATGCTGCCTGCGTAAGATCACATTTTTATCCTGATCCATGAAGACTCTTTAAAAGAATAGCAGGCAGACAGCTGCCAGTGCATGTCAGGAACAGCTCGGGAGCTAGTCTCCCCCAGCATTGGTCTTCCAGGCTTGAGGGAACCTCCAGCCAGTGAGCCAGTGTCAGACCATAGCAGGAGGCTGAGCTCCTGGGAGCTGACTGGGTTTTGCTTACCCTGTCCAGAGTGTCCTTCCTCCGACACGGATCTCTTCTGGGAGCCAAACGCTGACAGAGAGTTGGGCTCCAGCAAGACCAAGGGGCTGCGCTAAAGCTCACTCTTCGGTCAACTTCAACTGCTCCTCCCTCTACCTGTGCAGGCTCAGCAAAAAGAGGTAAAGGTCTGTTCTTTCTTTTCTTCTCACTTTGGGAAACATATGTATGTATTTATGCATACACACATATGTTTTTGTAAAGCAGCAATTCATTGAGCTGGAAGTTTACAGGACAAGATGAATGTCTGGTGGCTAAGTAGATGAGGACTCCTTGCTTGAAGATGACTTGCTGATCCTTTGGACAAATCATTTACACTTGGTTTGGTTCCTCTACCTGCAAGAAGAGTGTTTACAGAATGTGTAATTACATTATCATTTGCAAAGCACTTCTGAACTACTCAGAGATGCTGCAAAGTTGAGAGGTAGAAGCAGTAGCTGTGAGAGTGCAGTGCTTTATTTCCAGTAACATAAAGCTGAAAACTAAGCATTTACTTTGGGACAGGTGGTCATTTATCCTCAGTGAGATGAAATCCTCTTCCAGGTTTTCTTGCTGAAAAGTTTACTGGCAAACGAGACTGACACAAAGTGACATTTCACACCTTGCAGTTTCTAGTTTCCTCTTCTCTCAATCGTTCTGGTTCGGTACTGTGGGCTGGGAAGGGGAAAAAGGACATCTAAAATGGAATAATTTGGGATTTTTTACTAAATAAGAAACTGTGACCATGAAACTGTTCCCCCTCATTCAGGGGGCCATCATCACATGGTACTCCTGTTCCCTGGGGCCCAGCCTGTCCTTAGGAATTTGCCTCCTGCTGGAGGATGCCTTCAAACTGTCTCCAGAGGTCTAACATACAACAGAGAACCTCCCTCTCCTTCCTTCTCTTTCAATCATATCAGTGCATGGGGATTTTGGATAAAAATGTTTCACCAGAAAGGTAGCATCCATTGGTGCTTTAGGGAAGGTACTAGAGGTGACTGTCCAGCATGCGACAATATGGAGAATTAGAATAAGTGCAATGCTGTGGCCAGGCATCAGAGACTGAATACATACAAGAAGTTTCTATCTCAACCTCTGTTGAGTGGTGTACTAGCATGAAATTTCCCAATGCAGTGAAATCTGATATCCTCCCCAAGCACAAAATCCTCAGTCATGTCAGAAAAGTACAAGGTATTTTCCCTTCAGACAGTCTCTTGAAGTTCTCAGTCCTCAGGAGAGCATTTACCTACATTTGAAACAGCCTTCCAGCAAAGCCAGATGCTCCAAGAACATCTGTTTTATGCGAAGAAGCCCTTTCATATGTGAGCTCTCATCTATACTGCTTCATATTTGCAGACCTTCTCTATGCATTGTGTTGGTTTGCTCTTTTCGCTTGTTTGGGTTCCTGGTACAGAATGAATCCTCCATTAAATATCCATGGGATCAAAGCTGAAAAACTCATCACACTGAAACTCTGTTCAGGATTTACCTGGCTCCTGTGTAAAAGGCAGCAGCTCTGATAAGGCAATAAAGCAAGTACAGGAAATAGAATGAAAAGGGGACGTCTTGGCTTATCAGGTTCAATCCTTTTGAATAACAGGCAAGTACAAAACAAATGGCCTTTTCTAAACTTACTCAGCTCTGTCTTAAATCTCATTAGGTTTCCACCCTCACTTGTGCTACTAGAATGCTATTCCAGCACCTCCTTCCCTGCTCTGTTGCTTAGAAACCTTCAGATTTCCAACCTAAATTCATTCATGGCCAATTTATATCTATTTATTCTTGTGCCACACTGTCCTTTAGCTTATGTAGCACTCCTCTCTCCCTAGCACTTACTTTCCCAACCCCCAATTCCTAAAAGTATTTATAGGCAGCAAGTCTCTCCTCTCTTAACCTTTGTTCTGCCAGACTAAGTAACTAAGCTCCCTTATAGTATTCACCCTGCAGGCACACCACACCGTGTTTTAATTACTTTGGGTAGCTGCACTAGCATGAAATTCAATGCAAAATAATTAAGGTAAAAAATGGTACCTCATGTATTTTCAAATCAGCTCAAATATCTCTCTGCAGTCACTTCAGTGACTGATAATAAACGTACTCTCGGCCAAGAGACACCCTCCGTCCTCCTGATCACCCCATTGCCTTTCTTTGCACCTGTTCCAGGCTGAATATCGTTCTTGAATGTGGGTGAGCAGCACCGCACACACGAGTTTGGTGGCGTCTCACATCCTCTTGGATGACATTAGTCTCACTTTCTGCAACTGGAAATACTGCTACATCCTAAAAGCTCACTTGCCTTTTTCACCCCCACATCACATCACTGGTTCCTCCTCCTTTGGTGACCTTCACCTGAGACTTTCCCCTTCTTGATCATGCCAACCAGGAACTCCCAATTGCTGAGAGGGATTCCTGTTGTCCTCTGAGCAACAAGTTCCTACTGTGTGACTTTGTACTCTCCCATGTAACCTCACCTGGATCACTCCACTTACAAAGAGTCTTGAAGCCCTCCTAATGCTGAAATCCACCTCTGCCCTGACAGTATCTCCCAGCTTTGTTCCATCAGCACATTTCGTTAGCTTTTCTACTTTTGGTGCCAAGGTAACTAACACAAATATTAAAAAAAGACCAGTCCTAAGCGCAATATTTGAGCAGCCTCACAGATAACTTTCCTTCAACCTATTATGGGTTCAAACTGGAACACAAGAGGTTCCACTTAAATTTGAAAATAAATTTCTTCTCAGTGAAGGTGCCAGAGCACTGGAACAGGCTGCCCAGGGAGGTTGTGGAGTCTCCTTCTCTGCAGACATTCAAAACCCGCCTGGACACCTTCCTGTGTAACCTCATCTGGGTGTTCCTGCTCCAGCAGGGGGATTGGACTGGATGGTCTTTTGAGGTCCCTTCCAACCCCTAACATTCTGTGATTCTGTGAACCAGTGTCTCAGTTCCGTCAGTCTCTGACCCACTTGAGGATTTCTCTAATAATTGCTGTCCTCTTCAGCTGAATCTTCTCCACCTATTTGTTTCTTCTGGCACACCACATCATGTGGCTTACTGAAGTCCAGGCAGATAAGGTCTGCTATGTTTCTTTCACCTAGAGGGTGAGGAATCTTACCCCAAGAAAGCCATTTACCTTTGATCAAAAGATGGTACGTGTTTTCCTGTCTTCCCCTTACCTTCTCTATTTTTCTCTCCTTTCCTTCAAAATCTGTTCCACAGCCATCATAAACTGCTGAGATGTGCAAGCTGCACATGGCAAGCTCTCAGCTGTTCTCCTCATTCCCACTGTCTGGGGGAGCATTCTCTTCCACTTGCTCTCCTCACTCAAGTCATACAAGTTTTGCATAGCAGTGTCTTGGGGAGGAGAGGAAAAATCCTTCTTCCCAGCTTACCAGTGGGCAAAACAGCTATTTCTCTAGCTGCGGAGCAGGAGAAGCTGCCACGACAGCTCTGTTTTCACTTGAAGAGGGTGCAGTAGGGGAAGGAAAGGACAGCACATGGGCTGAGTCATCCATACAACATCCCTACTCACATTTCTGTCTTTGCCTCCTGGTCTGCCTCCACCATTTGACTTCTGTGCATCAAAATTCAAATAGTTACCATCACCATCAAAAAAAAAAAAAGAGCTTGTAACAGTTACCTCACGTGCATGATGCATGTATTGGACCCTCATTCATTCAACTAGACTGTATCTGCTGGATTCAGAGATTAACTCTGTAGGAGAATAGGTGTGCCACTCAGAACAACACGGGGACAGGAAACACGAAGGAATGAGCAAGGAGAATCAGACCTGGTCACCCTGAGCCTACAGAGAAGTGTCAGCCAAGCATTTCAGACAGCTCGATCACGGGAACTGCCTTTCTATAGCACGCAAGAAACACTTGACAGGCCTTAGCTACCCTATCCCAAAGCCATCTGTGAGCTAGATCTGTATTATTAACACCTTTTTTTGGACATTTCTGTTATTAAGTCCTTGACAATTTCACTGGCATAAAATCAACAGGACTTTACACAATCATGCTTTATGGAAATTACTCCAGAAAGACAAAAGAACACAGTGATATTCTCCTTCCCGTGGAATTTCATCACAGGTATACAACTACCAGCCAGGAGAAGGAAAAATAACTCCAGAAACCTTCTTTGAAGTCACAGAAGGCCTTTCAATAAAGTTAGAAATGAAGCAACAAATGACTCTGAGTTTTTCCATACGAGGAGTTTACTGGGCTGCTATGGGAATTTACTGTGTGCTGTATGTCCTGCACTAACCATCGGTGATGATACAGCCCTGTTGAAAGGGAGCTGCACACTTAACTTCAGAGCGAGAGTGTACACGTAGGATGTGCCTCCAGAGGCAGCATCCTCTGCACAGCACCCTCCCTGAGTAGGCTGGCTTTCAGTCTTGTGACTAAAGGGGATACTAAATTAGTGGGAGAACAATGATTAGATTAGAAGAGTCTGTGTTTTAGTCCCTGGACTGCTTTTGCTTCATGATCAGCACTAGCTGCTGCATAGGGACCACTGGGACGGCAGATATCTAGCCCAGGAAGGCTTGCTGGAGGGACACCCGCCAATGCTGGTCCACAGCAAGCCTGTTCTCAGGGTAGCAGAGTCTTTTGTGCAAATCTCACTCCCCTGACACTGGTTCTTTGAGACCAGTCTTTATCAAAGCCAGAAGGCATCTGTGATTCACTCTCATCTCTGGGGCCTGATGTGCGGGAATCAGAGGCTCAACTTGACACATCCATGAAATACAAGACCTTCAGACACTTGATGTGCCAAAAGCATTTTTTAGAAAGGCTAAACACTCATGCATGAGACTGTGTGTGCGCAGAGAGGTGGGGGGGTGCCAAAAAACACCTTTGCCTGGCCAGCACATTATTTTTATCAGTTCATCAGTAAGAGGGCCTGTGAAACCCTCCTGGGAAGCATTAGGTGCTCTTTGGGACAAAGCTCAAGTTGTGCTGGGCCTGTGGTCCAAGTCATCAGAGCAAATCTTATGCTATTTGAAGAGGTGGAGGACCCTGCTCCACATGCACTCTGCTTTGCCTGATTAAGCTTGAGCAAGTCGGAAAAATATTCTTCGTTGATGCTCTGTGTGGAAGAAGCTTCCCAGGGTCTGGCTGGGGTAACTGTGGGCAACGCTGACTCTTTTCACTTAAGGAAGGCTTAGACCATGGCATGTTATCTGAGGGAGGAGGTGCAAGGAACAGCGGTAGCGGCAACTGGAAGGGACAGTGTGAAGCCAGCAGTGAGTGCATCCTGTCGGCATGGGGAGAGTGGCGCGGGGAAAGGCTGGGAATGGAGAGGGAGGAATGAGATCCATAGTCTTTAAAGGAAAAACAACAGGAAAGTAGGTTTGAAAATAGAAAGATTAAGCTGGAGGGGGTGGGAGAGACAGAAAAGTAGGTGAAGAAAGAAGAGGGAGAAAGGCAGAGAGGCAGAGGGGAAGACAGAAAGTGACACAGAAAGGGGGTGGAGAAAAAGAGAGGAAGAGAGAGAGAACCATATTAAAGGAATAAAACCAAGCAACTGAAAAGAACAAGGAGTCCAACTCAACTACAGAAAGGCAAAGTGTTAAAGCAAGGAAAAGGGACAGAAGACAAGATACTGGAAATCAGGTGAGTAACTATGAGGGGGAAATACCAGAACTGCAGAAGCATCGATGGGAGATCGAGCTGTTACACTCAAAGGGAAAACAGCATGAGGGGAGAGAAGGACTTGGTGAGACAGGAAAAGAAGGATGGTCAAAAATTACTTAAGCAATTTACTTTTTCTTTTAAAGTTTTTCCGAAACATTCTCACTAGTAACAAGACGGGCTTGAAACATTTTAAAAATTAAACTCTTTTTGACACAGGCAGCTACAGAAAGGATGAGGAAGTCTCACTGTAGTGAACACAGATACCGATAGATTCCAATGTATCAGAAAGCAGGATAAGAGCCCCAAGTATCCTCAGACAGCATAAAGTGCAAACTGCGGTTTCTGTCAGGTCCCATTTCAGCATGCTGTCAGGCTGCTCAGGGTAAGGTGGTGAAGGGAACTCTTACCTGTGAGAGGCTCTCAGGGTATAAACACTTGATAAAGTGTTTCCATGAACCACCTGTATTCCAAAGCACGCAGGATGGTTTTCAAAATACTGCATTTTCTTTTCCTTGAGAGTGTTGCATCCTGGCTGGTCTGTGACATGGAGACTGAGAACATAACGTCAGTCTATTCTCTAACAGTAACTCAAATGTAGAGAAGTGCCTTGCTCGTATCTCCCAGTCGCCCGTACCGTGTGCGCCGCAGGGGGAATGCCTTTCTTCTCCATGCCGATACTGCCCAGGGCAGCCTCAGCAAAGAGGCACGCAGACCTAGAGGGTCTCTCCCTCTCCCACTAGCAGCTGCTGCTGCTTTTTATTTCCCTTCCTACATTCTTCCCCTTTTTGTAATTGGAATAATTATTTAATTACATTTCCATAATTTAATACTTCTAGTACTGACACTGCATGTTTCAAAGAATAGCCCAGCTTGAGAACACAGTACCCCTATACCTCCACCTGGAAAGAAGCAATGACAACCAGTGTAAAGGTTGCCTGCTAATTGCCACCTCTGATCTGTGGTGAATCTTTTGATTTCCTGAAGGGACATTTTACTGGAATTTGTCATTTCTAGTGAGCTTTGTGGTACTCTTTAACAGCTCGGGTAAACTGAGGCACTACCTCTGTCCCTGAAGTACAGTAAAAACCATCAGAGCTTCACGTAGGTAGCATTTCTGGACAAATCTCAGCTAAAAAAGTCATGGGCTGCATGAGCCTTAATTATCAAACTATTTCTCCAGGCTAAAAACCTGTCAAAATTTCTTAGTGAAGCAGTACGTGTGAGAGGCTTTCCCTACTGCTGCCTATGTGATCCTCTCTTTAAGGCTAAAGAACTTAATGCATGTAACATATGTATGCATATGTGTGTGCAGCTAGGAGTGGGTTAAGCTATTATTCCGAAGCCTCACAATATTCAGTATTTTCACCAGAAGCTGAAAAACTCTGCATTTGCTGGTCTTTTCAAAATCCACTCTGAGAAGATTTCTAACTTGCTAATTTTCTTCCCCCTTTCCTTGGGAGCAGAACAGTAGTTTAGGAGAATTCCTGGGCCTTCAGCATTTAAAATACTCATCAGGCTCTGGTCACTTGGGAACTATGTTAAGTATTCCTGCTACTATAACTATTTGGGGTTGTTGGGTTTTTTCCACTCAACAGTATATATTATCACAATATTTTAGTATTACGGGCTTTCACATGAAAAATTTAAACCTTGCCAGAAAATACAGAACTTCATACCCTAGCCTCTCTTTTTGACCTTCAAACAGATTTCACACATTCTACACGTTTGCCCTTGTTTTCTGACTTATCTCACAGCATTGAAAATAGACGAGAAGGAATAAGAAATTCACCACTATACCATGTCATTAGGGAGCACATCTCAGAGGCTGCTCCACACCTCAGGTGCTGTTGTATGAGGCACGAGAACAGAGGCTTAAAATTAGAAATAGTTCCCAGGAGACACCAGAGCAACTTCAATGTTTGGGCTAAGAATTCATAAAGTGGGGGGAAAAAAGTCAATTTTATGGCTATTGATAAGCAACAGAGAGATCTCTGTGAACAATACTGTAGCACACCAGCTCTTTCCTGAAACAAAGAAACATTTGTGCCACACAGTAAGTAATGAGCATAGAGATGCATGCTTTTAAGTCTCTCTAGTGTATCTTTAAAGAGGGGTCAGTGGTTTTTAATGTAAGAACTAAGGCATTTACACTTACATTTCCATCTTTCTTCATTATCCTTGTCATTACGGACTTGCCTTGGGAACGGTTGAGAATTTCGATAGGAACCTCCTTTCCCTTTGAAGCAGAAAAGCTGACAGATGCCTCGGTCAGGGCACAAAGTCACTCGGGAAGGGAAGCAGTCCGGCCAGGGTGGCTGCTGCAGAGCTCCGGGGTCTTCAGCTGCGTTTGGGTGTCTGGAGAAGAAGGGAGGGAATAGCGGGACAGGAGAAAAATTGTCTTCAGTTTAAAATCAGATAAAGCTACCCAAGAGGACTGGGGTTAATTCTGGCTTTTTACGCCATTTCCCTGTCATGGTGGGGCAAAGTAGTTTTTAAGTCACTTTTCTTCACAAATTCCCCCCTCGGTAGTGTCTTTCTGGATGTCTGACTTCTAGATGTGGTCCAACTAGTGGAAGTGATAAACTCTCTCACTCCAGCGTTAACCAGACAAAGCTCTGCTTTGTATATATGCTATGTAGTGCTAAGTACACTGAAAAAAAACCCCAGATTAGCAACATCACCAAACAGCTGCCGAAATTAATGAGCATTTTTTATCTTAATCTCTCACTGCCTTAGTTCCTCAGCTGTAAAATTGATCTAATACCCTCTCATCACCACCGGGTGGTAAAGAAAATAAGTAAATTAATAATTTTGAAGCAATCAGATACTGTTGTGATGAAAGCCATAGGAAAATCCATGAGGAAACTAATAATTCTGTCTTTAGAACTGGACTTGAATACTGTACAGTAAATGAGGCACAGGCCACCCACTGAACAATGAGAAAAAAACAAAACATTGAATAGCTGCTGTTCAAGAAAGCCCCAGCCAAGCTGGCACAGAATAAGGCAGGCATCCTGTGCAAAGAATGAGGTGACAATGTGAGGATGTGGTTAAAGACTCATAGCTATGCGGCACAGGCACAAAGAGATTGAATTAAGATTACTGAGAACAGTAACTCTAGCATTTCCTAACTCCCTACTGCTGGGTTTTGCAAATTTAATATTAGTTGTTCTTAAGGGGGAGGGGGCAACGTGTATATATGTGAACATACGCTGAGTGTATAAAATAATCCACTCACAAGTTATAGCCAAACTTTGCCCTGAATGAGAAATTAAATACTTCAGGCAAGGATACAGCAATAAGGCTGGAGCGTGAAGAGATTTTTGAAAGAAAGAAGAAATGAGATTTGACAAGGTAGTACTAAGTAGGAAGCAGATAGTTACTGAAAAAATGTCCCTTTCTGAAGCTGAAAGCATTAGCAACCTGTGTGCTGTAGAGAGTTAAGTGGTCAAAATTGCCAAAAAGCTGAGGTTGGGGGGGGGGGTGGCTTGACTGGAGGAGAGCAACAGGGAAGTGATAGGCAAGGAGACACTGGGGGAAAGAGCAGGGAAGAAAGGATGGGAAAAGTCTGAGAGCCCTCTTGTTCTCCCACTACCTCTCCAGTCTGTTTTATTTCAACACTATAACAAGTTGCATCTCATGCAGTCTATGAACAAGCCTAAAATCACATGGACGGGTTTTTTGCTGCTATATTGGGCCAATGTGGTGCCTGCCATCATCTCCACATCTCCTTATACCAGCCTCCCTCACTTGGCTAAACAGTGCTTAAGATCATTTTCTCTCAGCAGAGCTCAGGAACTGCTTTACTACAGCAGTCCCCAAATTTTCCACCATGTTTTTCTGTTTTCCAGAGCTCCATCTGCCCTGTTTGGCTTTCGTCTCTCCTGTAAACAGCACTGCCCAGTTCAGCATCAGCTGCAAATTCATATAGGTTAGCCCCTTCCTGGAAAGATAAAGAAATTGTAAAGAGCACTAAACCCTGTAATCCTGAACTGGATGCTTTTAAGGAATAAACTGAATAATATCCATTAGCCTCTTTGCAGCATTTACATCAGAGAGAGAACTGCTGGGTTTTTTCTAGCAAAAAGCACATGTCAACATTCATTTACCTTATCCCACATCTAGTTTTGTTGTATTTGTTGGACTCCCTAAGAACCCACATTTCTCTAAGGCACAGAGATAATCCCAAGAGAATTAGAGGGTGCCCCTCGCATGCAAAATGTAAGCTTGGATACCACTATCACATAACTATTTGACTCAGGCTTTTCAAATGCAATGGGACAAATTCATTACTCAGTTTGACTCATTCAAGTTCAAGGTCTTTTCTGTTCTTGGTCTCCTGCATCTACATGAGGCAGAGCTTGGTCCTAACATCTGCATATATGAAAGTATAATTTGACCATGGCCAAGGAGGAGGAAAAAATAGCATTAGGTGGCCTGGATAGACAAGTAATAAAAATTCAGCTTACTGGGAGTCTGCAGCTTCTACCATCACTTCAGATGAAAATATTCTACATAATACTGTCATCTGTGTGTGTAACACATTCCTGATGTACACACTTGGAGGTGTTGAGTGATTTCCCTCTCTCTCTGTGTCTGTGTGCGTCAGGGTGGGTGTGTGTTCAGGAGGTGACAGGTCATTCAACTCCCTTATCTTCTCACCCACTCTCTTTTTTGTGAACTTTGAGATTCTCCACATTTGGAGAGGAGGGGGAAAGCATACCTCAATGAAGGAATAACAAGCTGTCTGCAACTGTAAGCAGGGCCCATGGTCTGGATACCAGCATGACCCTTCCAGAAATTGCAGTGAAGTCAGGAGGAGCAGAGAGATGGGAAACACTGGATGTCTGTCTTCTACGACAGGAGCTGTTAACACGAAGCTCTGCCTTACCCATGAGATTTGAGCACTGGAGTCAAAGTCACTCTCCCTGCTGCTGATTCAGCACAGGACTTCGAACCCCAGGAACTAGAACTTTTTTTAATAAAGCACGAAGAAGTACAAATTTATTTCAGTCCAGACCCCTGCGCAGATCAGAGCTACAAGTTTAGCTAAACAATTGGCCTATTTCAGGCAGAAACTTACAAGCACACGCAGGTATATATGAAGTCAGAGGGATGACACTTGGACAACAATGTCTAACAGGTCATTGCTTGTCCATTGTATACATGTATGAAGGAGCCAATGCCAGTAAACAGCGAACAAAAAGATACCTGTTGAGGTGGGCTTTAGGATTGATCTGTGTCACAAAGCTCTGAAAAGCCTCTGGAATTCAAAGCTTCACAGCCATTGGACAGTACATTTCTAATTTTATTTGTCTTTTAATATTGTAAGCCACATGTCCTGGCAGCAAAGGAGCACTGTACATGTATACTGAAAAGGCTCCTTCTTTCTTTCGGACACTGATCATGGCTGTGGGTGCTGCCAGCAACAATAAGATGTTCACCTCTTAAAAAGGCACACAAAAATTAAAAACAAACAAACAAACAAACCTCTGGTTCTGCCAGGTGTACCTGCTGTAGTAAGGGTAGCACGAGAGGGATTTCTTCCAGGTGACCAAGACAGCATTGTCCCAGGGCACAGGAGACCAGAGAGAAGGGCTGTGGTCTGTATGTAGAAGCAGATGTTCTCATGCTGTAGAAGTAACATTGTGTCACTGTCACCAAGTGTAAGAGAACAGAAAAAAAGACACGATTTTATAAGTCACAACCCCTGAGCTCTGTCCCCGGACTGCCACTGATACAGTGACCTTGAACAAGCAGTTTGTCCCTTCTATACCCCAGGGATCACCATCTGCATGATAAAGATGACGGCACCTGCACCGCATGGGTTGCTGTGAGCCTGGACTACTGCTAACAGAGGGCTGGAAATCCTTAAGCAAAACATACAGCTGTATAGTAAAGCAGCTTTAACTAAGGTCCAGTGCAGAGCTGAAAGTGTCTTTCACAAATGTCTACAGGTGTGAGTGGCCAGTTTTGCAAAGCAGGGACCACTCAGGTCTGGCTGCAGCCTGACAGTTGTCAACGCGGGGGAAAAGATCTCTGCCCACACACCCCCACAGCAGAATCATAGAAGAGTTTGGGTTGGAAGGGACCTCCAAAGCTCATCTAGTCCAACCCCCCTGCAATAAGCAGGGACATCTGCAACTCGATCAGGTTGCTCAGAGCCCCGTCCAGCCTGGCCTTGAATGTCTGCAGGGATGGGGCATCTACCACCTCTCTGGGCAACACGGGCCAGTGTTTCACCACCCGCAGTGTAAAAGATTTCTTCCTCACGTCTAGCCTGCATCTCCTCTCCTTTAGTTTAAAACCATTACCCCTTGTTCTATTGTAACAGGCCCTTCTAAAAAGTCTGTCCCCATCTTTCTTATAGGCCCCTTTTAAGTACTGAAAGCCCACAATAAGGTCTCTCTGGAGCCTTCTCTTCTGCAGGCTGAACCATCCCAACTCTCTCAGCCTGTCCTCACAGCAGAGCTGTTGCAGCCCTCTGAACATTTCTGTGGCCTTCTCTGGACCTTCTCCAACATGACCATGTCTTTCCTGTATTGAAAGCTACCTCTGTGCCACCTGCTTGCCTGGACCTGCTATGAGGTGATGCAGCTGGAAGAAGGAAGGCCACAAGTAATTCCTGGGCACAGACCATGCCACAGCTGGCCTTGATGTCCCACTGCACAGGTCTGTCACTTCTCCTGTGCCCAGCACCTAAAGGAGATGGCTGCCTCCCCATCTGGGAGCTCAGAGGGGATGAAGGCCTTGCCACACGGCCTCCACATGCAGGTGTGTGAGCCTCTTCACAATATCTTGGGCCACAGCCTTCTAGTTCCTTGGGACATCTCATTAACTATCAGATACACACATTCGTACCCAATCGAGCAAATCACACACGCAGATTGGGCAAAAAATACAATGGCTTTGACTTTGTTACTCTCTCCCTCCCTGGGAACTGCTCTCCCCCCTGTCACACAAAGGAGCCTTCCTCAGAGAGCCTCTCCTTGCCCCTGGGACTTGCTAAGGGGAAGAGGTGAGTCCAGCAAGGGAGAGCAGAAAGTGTCATAATCAGGCTCTCCACTTTATTTTAGAAACATCCTGCAGAGATGGCGACCTCCTGTCACCTTCCTTGTGGGAAAAGTTAGCATGAAGTGTCAAGCTCAGCTATTTATATCACTGCTGATAGCCTTGTCTGTCTTCTAAAGAGGGGAAAAGTTTCTTCCTAGCAATCCCCGGGGAAATAAACTCATATAAAGATGATAGTGCAGAAACAGCTCTCCTGGCTCTCTGGTATGAATTTTTTAGCTGTTCCTGAAAGGCCTGGCTAGTCTGACCAGAATGAGCACACTAGCCGTAGCAAGTGGCAGCAACTCGAAATGCTCACCTGTCCTTCAGAGCATGCAGCATCACCAAGGAGGATGGGCAAAACTGCTCCAAGAGCAATGAGTGCTTCCCCTCCCACAGAAAAACGTAGCGCAAAAAAAGGATCATGGATAGCAACCCGTAGCCAGCCCGGTATACTGGCAGGTGCCACCTCCGCTGGGGTATTTTTGTCACGGAATTTGGCAGTCACAAGGCAGCCTGGAGCTGGGTGGGCTCCACGCCTGGCCTGCAGTGTGATATTAATTTTTCCCCAGCTTTAATAGCATTCCAGGTGATGATTAAGCCGGGGCGGCCACGCCGCTGGGTTTGTGCCAGGCTGCGCTGGTTTTTGTCACATACACGTTTGCCAGTGCCAAGATCCCATGACTGCGCTCAGCTCCTTTGCTGGTCCAGCAGGAAGCTGTCAGCCAAAAGCGCAGCCGGGCAGTGGTACAGCCCACCACTCTGCATGAATATGCATGACTCTGCTGTCAAGACAGTCTGCTATCAGGTGCCCAGACCTCTCGAAGATACCCAGAGGTGCTTTTCTCTGACTCACGCCAGAGCAAGATGAGATTTGTCCAACTGAGTCCAAACTAGGAATAAAAAAGGCCACAGATGCTCACATGCTGAGAGGTCAGAGCATGTGAGAACAGTAGTCTGGGAATGAGGAAAGGGAACTACATGGAAAATTCCCAAGAATAGTAAAGCCCTGAGGAGAAAGGCTGGGTCAGAGGCAGCCCTGCCTAGCCAGGAAAAGCTGTCAGGAGGTGACAACAATCCTTCTTTGCTTGCTGGCAACAGAGACCTAGATGCTCTTTTCTGTTTTAGCAGGCCCATGGACTGGTATTGCAAGAAGAGCTCACTAATAACTAAAAAACAGCTAAGCCAAAACCACCGTACTAGGAGGTAAACCCCTTATCTTGGGTTCCAAAACCCTTTCTCCCATGGCCACCTACCCCCTTGCAGAAGCCACCTCAGCTCTCTGTGGGGCTGCAGCACAACAATGAAGAGGTATTTGGCTCTTTGGGCAGCCCCTCCTTTAAACAGTCTGTGCAGGAGAGCAGCCAGCAGCGAAGAGCAGGGGAAACAGCCCTGTTATTTAGCCCAAACTTCATGGCTGCCAGCCTTGGATCATTCTAATGGACTTCCTCTTGGAATATTTTGTGCATGTGTGAGGGAGGTAAATTAACGTTATTCTAACATCCATTACCATTTTTTGTTTCTGGACTCCTCTTGCACTTACATTTGCTTTACTTTGTGTTCTGTAGACTTCGATTTTTACAATTTGCTAGTGCCTAGATTTAGTAGCTTTCCCTAGGGAAAACAAACAACAGTAAAACTCCAAATTACCTGCACATGGTAGAACTGATGGGAAGAGGTACTCGATTTTCGGTTGCACATGCTCACAGCAGGAAGGAAAACTCAGCCTTGGCACCACCAAAGAGAACTGTGTTCATTTTTATCCTAATAAGCAAGAAAAATCAAGAAAAGGCAGCTGTCAACTAACAACAGCAGGAACAAGAGTGGCACCTGCAAACACCACCAACTCACCTGGAAAAATGAGAATACCCACCATTGTTCATGGTGTCTTGGAAAGAACATTCCATGTGTACAGTTGTGCTACAACATATTGACCTTGGACGCACCTGTATGTTGAACTGTAGGTAGCTGGTTGCCTTGTCTGCACTCTGGGAAAGAAAAAAAAGTATTTAAAATGCCTGATTTAAGTGCAATTGTCTGTAAATATTTCCCATCACTGATTTATCTGACTGTATTTAGTCCCCGGTATCCACAGAACAAAGCCATATGCTGATTTCTCCAGAATGCAGTAACTGCACCAAAGCCACTTCAAAAGACAAAACAGACCCACAGATTAGCCAGTTTTTACCAGTGCAGACAAGAGGAGTCGGAAAGACCAGCTGATTTGCTGTGTTACTGCTCCTCCAGTTCTGGGCTGGCAGCAGATGAAAGTTTCTGCAATAGGTCAAGCAGCCACCAGAAGCTACACCAGGAGGATGGCAGCATGCCTGCCAGAGCAGGAAGGAGCCAAAGCCCATCCTCTGCTTCCTGATGCCCCTTCTGCCTCCTCACACGGCTTCCAACAGGTGGTGTGGCAGCAAGCGGTCACCTCCTCATCTCCCCACCTTTCCGCAGGGCAGCCCCCAGCAGCACCAGGAGTTTAAGGGTTCAACTTTTGATCTTTGTCCCCATCCATCCTTGCAGATAGACACCACACTAAATGAGCAATGGCATAAATCGTAGTGTGCGCTGCTACATTAAATTATGCCGTGTACATAACCAGAGAAGGGGATGTTGTTCCCTCAACAAGCGTATCTCTCTGTTCTCCAGCTTCTGCTCACAGGAAATCTACACAATATTGCTGCAATAAATTTCCAGCGTTTAACAGTGTCTACTCTCCGCAGACGTTCTCTGCACAGTAAAAATAATTGGCTCTTAAAGACAAGACAAGGGACAATAAAGAAGGAGAGCTAATAATTTTGTCCCTACAGCTTTGGGATTTGCCTTGACCAGTGCTTTTAATATTTCATTAGGGTGATTATTAAGCTTTTCATTTATTTATTAAAAGGATATTTTCAAAAAGAGTGACTGTGAGAGAATATTATCTCCAAGGTAATACTGCACACTTCAGAGCACCTAGCCCGTAACTCATGCACAAAGGAGAGCTTTTCAGTGCCCTAGGAAGGTAAGCATGATGAGTACAAATGGATCAAATGATCTCTCAAGCGCTCCCATGGAATCCCACAAAAAATGGATTAAACCCATCGTTATCTTTTTATCCAGAGGGTTAAGTGACTTGGCCAGAAACTGTCTGTCAGAGTCAGAAACAAAACTGAAGCAGGCTCTTCTACATCCCCACTTTGCAACCTTGCTACCAAACCTTTCCTCTCATCAGACCACCTACCCAGCAGCACTTCCCAGGAGCTGCTGGTCCTTGGGAGGCATTTCAACTGAGGCTTTTTTCCACTGTCTGTGTCATTTGAACCGTGAATTTTGTCTTAGAGCTTAAGAAAAGAGGAGGGAGCAGGATCTGTCATTTAGATTTTGCAGCAGTTCCCTCTCAGAGAGGTGTGACAGGGTGGCACAGCCCACCAAAGTCTTTACACTACGCAAAACATTTGCAACTTGTAAATGAAACTCTTGGAACTAGCAACACTGCAAAAACAAAGCAAAACCTATGGACAAGGGGCAGGTGGGCAACAAGAAGTTTTTCTTTGCATTTCTTTCAGTGGTAGCTCTGAGCTCAGAAATCAAGCCCAGAGCTGCAATCACTTCACATTCCAGGTGCTGGTGCAGGTATTACACAAAGGCAAGATATGAAAGTGCCAAGGCACTGCTCAGGCCAAGCTGTAGACTCCAGTCTTATCTCCCAGGGGATCAACCCATTAAGGATTCCCTAGAGCACAGTTTGCAGACAGACGAACACTGCTTTAACTACACAGTCCACAGAGCACGGAATATGCAGACCTCAGTGAAAGGACTTTCTGGACTGAGAAAAAAGTCTAGCTCATCCTCAAAGTTTTGGTGGCCTGTTTAAGAAGTTGGAGGTGGATTATGGAGAGAAAAAAAAAAAAAAAAGAAAAAAGAAAAACACAACACTTTTTGTGTCAGTAGCTGAATTAAAAAAAAAACACACCACACTGTTTTCAGTGGATGTGAAACAAAGTTTTCAGCAAACCAGACCTCATTCATTTCAGGTCAAATTATAACATTTCCTTTGACACAAGCCAAATCATTCCACTCCATGCATTCCCATTTGGGCATTTCCTAACCCTGCTTAGAATCACTCTCTTCTATTTTCTCCCACAGAAGCTGTGTTCAGTTATCCCTTCAAGACTCCTCACCCCTCCTGGTGACCAGAAATGGGAGACTGGAGTTTCCTGGGAGAGTTCCTCGAGGAGGTCCACAAACACTCCACAGTGGTGGGGAAGGTCTGGTTGACTGTGCTCTTCATCTTCCGGATGCTGGTGCTGGGTACAGCAGCCGAGTCCTCCTGGGGGGACGAGCAGTCCGACTTCATGTGTGACACCCAGCAGCCTGGCTGCGAGAACGTCTGCTATGACAAGGCCTTCCCCATCTCCCATGTCCGGTTTTGGGTCCTCCAGATCATCTTTGTCTCCACCCCATCTCTGGTGTACATGGGCCACGCGATGCACACGGTGCGCATGGAGGAGAAGAGGAAGATGAAGGAGGCGGAAATGGAGGCCCAGGAGATGAAAAACAACGGTGACACATACTACCAGCAGAAGTGCCCCGTGGCAGAGAAGTCCGAGCTGTCTTGCTGGGATGAATCGGGAGGCAAAATCATCCTCAAGGGCAGTCTGCTGAACACCTATGTCTACAGCATTTTGATTCGCACTGCCATGGAAGTGGCCTTCATTGTGGGACAGTACCTCTTGTACGGGATCTTCCTGGAGACTTTGTATATCTGCCAGCGGGCACCTTGTCCCCACCCTGTCAACTGCTACGTTTCCCGTCCCACAGAGAAGAATGTGTTCATCGTTTTCATGCTGGCTGTGGCAGTGCTGTCCCTATTTCTCAGTCTAGCTGAACTCTACCACTTGGGCTGGAAGAAAGCCAAAGAGAGGTGCTCCCGGTCCTACAAACCCAGCCCCAGCACAGCCCCTGGCAGACTGGAGTCCGCCCCACAAGTAGAAAGAGCCCAGATGTACACTCCTCCACCAGATTTTAACCAGTGCTTGTCAAGTCCCAACGGGAAGTTCATCAGCCCCTTCAGCAACAAGATGGCCTCCCAGCAGAACACTGCCAACTTTGCCACCGAGAGGGTCCATGGCCAGGAGGATGCTGCTGGTGAAGGGACCTTCATTAACTCCAGCTATGCAGAAAATCCAGAGGTGGCCAACCAATGTGCAGCACCTGCCTTCCCTGAGAACTACTTCAATGAGAAACGCCGGTTCAGCAAGACCAGCCGAGCCAGCAGCAAGGCGAGGTCGGATGATTTGTCTGTGTGACCTGTCTCCAGGAGAGATGAGGAGAAGAAACAGTCTCAGCGCTTAGTGAAACTTCTACAAAGTGGACTCCAGACTCTTGCCACTAACCTCGCTCTCTGTTTTAACACCCTCTTGCTCCTTTTCAGTGAACATCATTGTTATATTTCAGATAGCACCTCTCACAGCTTAAGGCAGGGGCAGCCACTGGGAGACAAGCACTGAAGAGAGGCACCAATCTCGAGATATGAAGCTCTTGACCGTATTTTCATAATGGGACCCATAGGGATTGTAGACTCACCATCCTCAGCCTGGCAGAGCACAGGCCAGCAGACTTCTGAGGCTGCCCAGCACGTATCCAATGTGACACTACATTCAACAGATTGACCGGACCTCAACCCCCTTGCATCTTCTTTGGTGTCTGTTCAACATTCACTACACCAGCTTAGCACTTACACTGAGCAGAAGCTTCTCACACCTGCAGGGAGCAGAAACACACTTGCAGGCTTTTTCAGAAAGAAAGACTTTATCTGCTTTGTTCTCGCTCTTTCTAACCTTCCCTTTCTCTACCTGAGCCCAGATATTTTATACCAGTTTACCTATACAATAAATCCTACTTGAATTTTTTGACACTACGTATTTAACTCTTCCCCATAGATAAAAGACATCTGTGGTTCCCCCATGAACAGCTGCCTCATATCTAAAGTTGGAAACCCTTCCTCATTCCTAAGTCAGGGCAGCAGACTGGCCCTGGGGTATGGAGATATCACTTAAATGACCAGTTGATGAAGACTAGGGAGTTTTCCCAACATACTTATGTCATCAATTCTAAGCAAGACATCCATTAACAGAAGTGAAGACTCTCTTGTGAGAACAAATATCCTACTAGTAAAAAAGAAGGATTTACCACATGGAATCAAACTGATTTTTTCCGTTTTTAAACTCATCTTTCAAGCAACATGGATGCTGCTGAAAGGGTGCTGCCAGGTGCCAACTTGAGAGAAAAAACATCCTCTGTTTATCTGCTGAAGAGGTACGGCCTGTGTCTTCTCTCAGTAATCTACCAAAACACTTCAGCATATTTTGCAAGGAGCAAGAGTCCTCTCCAGGTCTTGCACACCATCCAGCTCTTGGCTGCTCTCTCAAGCCTGCCAGACAGTGCAAGCCAAGATATTTGTCTTCACAGCAAGTCCCTGTTCTGCCATGAGGTCATCTTCATCTCCACTCCATCCCTAACACATATGGCATGAGAAACCACGTATGGACCAGCGCTTTCCACCACTGTAGCCTCTCAGAGCAGCCACTGGGGCCCAGCACCCCACAGTGAGCCTGGTGGATGAGGCCTGTAGGCAGCTCCCACTCCAGATGCATTTTCTCACTGCAGAGCTGACATGCCTCTTTTAAAGAGAACTGCTAAACAGAACTAAGCTGCTCCCCATCGTTTACCCTGCGCTGCCCCTTTCAGACATGGGCCACAGCTTCCGAATGCTGGACTGCGTGAGCGAATGGCTTGGGACCAGCACATGACGGGCCTGAGCCATTCCCTTTCTTAGAGGCCACTGAAAGGGACTGTGAATCTTTGCTCCCAATACATAGCTAGCTTGGTACAGTTCCCTGTACGTATACATACACACAGAGTGGGGGAAAACGTTTTTTTGTTTGTAAGGTGTTTTATATATGTGTATTTTTTAATCCTGAAAAGACCTATGTGCTCTCCTTAAGAATTTAGTCAATCATGCCTTGGTTTCTCCTAATAAAGTTCTAAATCCAACTCTCCTTGTTGACGTTTCTCCTCTCACGTGGCTGAGAATGAGCTGCTAGCATTGATCAGGCTATCCGCCAGCCTCTGCTGCTCAGAAATCACAAAAACTCCCATCACCCAGAGTGGCAGGGATGAGGAGAGGGCTCAGCCAGGGGGATAAATAATAAACGTCAGGAAATGATTGATCGACTGGCTAACAGAAACCCCCTCCAGCTCCCCAGCTTGCCCCTGCATTACCATGGAAGACTGGGAAGCACTGGCCAGAGAGCAAAGCTTCCATCCTCTTGCAATGGAGACACAATCTCCTTGCATCCTCTAGCACAGCTCTGCACCCAGAAGGGCCACCTGCGACGTGAGGCCAACTCAGTAGGAAAAGCATAGCAAAACCTGTCCCCTGAGTATCTGAAAGGCTTTATAAGAGGCAAGGTCTTGAGAAACACTGAGAATCCACTGCTAATCGTCCTCTGCAAAAAAGTTCTTACGGGTACTCAGCTCTCTTAAGAGGTAGTTGCCCAGCTCAAAGAAAACCCTTTCTTCCCCCAGCTGGTGCCTCTCCTCTCAACTTCATCCTTTGCTCCCACTTCCCAACTTTCACAGGATCCCTCCTTCTGACCTTGGATCCCCTGTCCACCCAAAGGAAGTGCCATTCCTTCCTTTCTCCACACAATCCCCCATCCCATGGGACTCTGCAGGCTGGGAAGCTGGAGACCAGTAAAGTACTGGGTCCCAGCAAGGAGTCTGATAGGGGGCATAAAGAACAAAACCAGAATTTGATGAGGACACCAGGACAAGGACTTTTAACTGTATTAGAAACTGCAGGGACCATTTAAGATCAAAGGACCCTTGGTCTGGGCATTTTCAGCGCAGAAATGAAGGTGCCATCTGAGCACCCAAAGCCACACAATGCAGCGAGGAGGCAGGATTAGGCCTGGCAGGCCTGCGGTTTTTAACTGGCACGTCCCCAGCCGGAGAACGCCTGTCCCTCAGGGCGCTGCCTTGCCAGGAGGATACACGATGAATAAATCAGGAGCTTATTAAAGCACACTCACAGCAGATCACTCCCCTTGGAATATGAGTGATATTGCTGTTTCATAGGGCTGCTCAAGCACTAACCCAGGCCTTGTTTAATAAACTGTTCTTGGTTTATAATAAGCAGTAGACCAAACTTTAAAACCTCTGTGCTACAGCCACTCAGAAGGGTTAAATCTGTGCTGGAGAGCAAGGTATAGCTGAAAAACGAGGATAAAGACCTCCTCTATGCCATTTCAGACCTCATGCATGTTCAGAGGTGGTGTTCTGTGGGTCTTTGAAACCACAGATGTACAACCATCCAAGCTCTCTGTCTCCCAGCCTAGAGAATACTTGCACCAAAGTAGATAATCTCTCTCTGCCACTCGTTCCTTAATGCCTCCCTGGTTCTATCTTCTAGGTGTAACAAGTGGGGAATATTTGATGGATGGATGTTTGCACTGGCTGACAGACCATAAACTCATGATTCTTGGAACCCACTGCAAAGGCTGGCCAGGCTATCACACCACAGTAGGAGCATATTTACTTCAGCCAACGAGCAGAGAGGCTAGCCTGTCATTTCAGACAGATTTTGTATTTATTACTTTGTACCAGATGGATGGACAGACAATCTTATAGTTATGACCTAAATCAACATTATATATTAAATTCTGCCCTTGGATAGACACTCAATCTTTAAATGGCAGCATTACAAAGACAATGCTGTGAAGGCAGAAAAAGTGAGAATTTTTCATTCTGCTCTCAGCTGTCTTTTCTTCAGAGCCGTACCTGCCGGAGTCCACTCAGCCTCTCAAAACTGAATTCTCCAGTGAGAGCTGGTACTGACATTTAACAGAAATACCATGCCCAGTTGTCTCCTTGGTCAGCACCTCAAACCATTTCAGCATCACCCCCTCTAACTGGTGTCTGAGGGAGCCAGTTCTGATCTACAACCTCGTGCTGATCAGCTGCCCACCCTAAGACAGGAGAAAAGGGAAAAGTGCATTTCACCAAGATCTTAAAACAGCAATACTTAATTCTATAAAAGGAAAAACTATATTTAAAAATGCATAGAATGCCAAAACCAACAAAGTAATAAATCAAGACAGGGTCATGCCTGTAGTCCCTCTCCTCTCTCCAAACAGCACAGTGGGACAGCTGAGCGGGCCCAGAGACAAATGAGGGAGAAACTGAGAGAAATACTTAAAGGTAATGGCTGATCTAGAGCACGTGGGTCGAGCAAGTTGTTTCCTCATTCAGAATGTGTGAGAAAGGCAACACTCCAGCAAACTCAAAGCTGATAACATTTAAGACTTAAAAGGGAACAGGTCAAAAGACACCAGACTACACAATCTCCTGTAAATCACTTTTCCACAAAATATCACTGAGGCCAATGAATTAAGATCCAAAAACCAAAAAATCAAAGCACTGTGTATTCACAGGAACGAGAACATGCTTGACTGGACTGCAAACGTCCAAAGTATGAAGAATGCAAAAATTAATTATTCAAAAAATCAGTGCAGGGTAGCAGAGAGCCTGACCCACAGCAATGGCCAACACTGCTGCCCACCAGCATCAGCAGGAGCCACAGAGCAGCATCTCTCCTGCCAACACTGCTGCTGCTTCTTGGGAAGCCCAAGGCAGCATGAGGGGAATCGCTGTCCCCAGGGGAGCCCCCTCCTCTGACACCGCTGCTCCCTTGGGAGTTTCTTGGCAACAGCATGGTCTGACCAAAAGGATGCCCAGGGCCTTTATAAGCCTGTGCTCAGCACGAGAACTGAGGTACAGACAGCACACAATCTCTCTCAGTCTGGTCCCAAGAGTAGTTGGAACCCAATTTGCTACTCATCCAAGCAAGAAAGAATGATTAAGAACTGGCACAAAGCTGAGAGGCAGCTGGAGGGGTATAGTGCTGCTGTTTCAATCATAGCCCACTACTGGTTTTCTCTGCTCAGCAAAGATCCCAGAGAAGTCTGATGCTTTTCTTCTGACCTGGTGAACTATCACCAGGTGCACAAAAATCAGAAATTTCCCAGTGGCAAAAGTGATGACAGAAAAGGGCAGCAGTGTCTTTACAAATGGCACTAAAATAAATTAATAAATAACGCAACCAAACAACAAAACCAAACAGCCCTGTTCAGGGCTATAATATCATCCTGGAAGTTGTTAAAGACAAAACAAACGAAAGAAAAAAAAAAAAAAAAAAGAGGAGGGAAATCAATACCTGAGCAACCTGGGGTATGGAGCTCTGTTCTGGGTTCACACCACATCCAGCTCTCAGAGCTGAAAGAGCTGGCTGGGCTACGAGGAGGTTTGAGTGGTGATTGAGACTGGTTTGCAATAAGAAACACCAGGATAGGGACCAGTCAACTTTTACATTTAGCAGTCAGGTGAGAACTCAGCCTCTTCCCTCTTTCCCCAATAAAACTTCTAACTGTCCCAAGGAATTTTGGCACCTCCTCCCAGTATGGATTACAGGGGGGATCCTGTACAGGGCTGATGCCAATTTTTTTGCACCCATTTGTGAATAAAGTGCAACATTTTGGGGATGAGGTTTGCCAGAAGCAGCAGAGGTGTAGATGGACTCAGAATAAGGATGGAGAGCAGTAGCTTAAGATACACTTATTTTGGGGAAAAACTGTGACTGAAGTGCAAAATTAACTGCGTTGCTTTTGCCTTAAGTGTTCATGGCTTACATGGTCTAGATGATTAAATATCTTTCTGGGGACCACAGGATTTGTAATACCAGGTGTGTATATATATATATATATATATATATGTATACTCACATAACATTGTCATGAAAATTTGATGACAGAAAAAGAGAGAGGATCAAATGAGCTTATAAGACTCACTCTAGCCAAATAATGCAGAAAGGCTTCATTTTGCCTCCAGTGAACATTGGTTTACATTTTTAAAAATGAATTTGCTGAGACCACATTCACATACCACCACTGGTTTCCCACAGACATTTGAGCAATTGAGTGTGACGGGCAACAGAGTTCTCAGAAAACAAATGTCAGTCACAGAAACTAAATTTTAAAATCATATGGGCCAATATCCCGCCCAGAGGCAGCTGTGTGTTCCTTCAGCCACCGGGAAGCACAAATATTGTGTAACCAATCCTGCCTATCACAAACCAAACAACCACCTCCACTGGAGAGTATGTGCAATAAATACACACCAAAAGACGTTTTAAGGATAGTTATGCATTAGATCAGTAATAGAAAACATGTGAGAGAACTGCGATGTACTGGCTCATGGAAATATTGGTTATTTCAAAAGCATTTTTAGGACTCATCCACCAGTCCCTTGGTGTTGCCTGAGACACAGCTGGAAATCCTTGCTGTCCATGCAGGAATCCCACAGCAGGATGTAGGTGGATAAAGGGTGCAGAAGACCCCGCTTTCTTGACTGCTCACAAAGTTCCCATGGGAAGCTCCGAGTCCTTCAGCAGCTTCTCCACATGAACACGCTTCACCAATTTTGTGCTCCCGCACAGAGGGTTTCATCACCCCCTCGTCAAGCCCCTACACTTCCCAAGCACAAAAGTAGCAAAAAGTACTGTGAAAGCACAACAGTGCTGGCATAAAACATGCTCCCCCGTCCTCTAATGCAGTTTGCCACACAGGGTGCCATAGCCTACCTACTAACATAAACCCATCAGTTTCTGGGTAAATAAAAGCAATTGTACCACATTTACCATCAAAAAGCATTCCCCCAGAGCAAGCCATAAAGCAAAACTCAGAAAGGCTGCAATATTTACTCATTGCCTTAAAATTATTTCTGGATCAAGGCCTGTAGGACTGCTACATTAAGCCACGTTCCCCCCTTGAGGTGGCTACATCCCATTAGCAGATTAGGCACTTTTTTTCTCTTTTCATTTCTGTATTATGAATTCTGTTTGCCTGGCCCTTGACAAGCTCCCGCAAGGCAACGGCACCGCTGCAGCATTTGCAGGAGCAAGACCAAGCCCCCTGCAGACCACTGTTGGTTTTTGAGAGGACGCCGACATCTCTCAGCACTGGACCACAGCGGCAAAGTGTCCAGGCTTTACCCTGAGTTGGGTTTTGTGACTCACTATTCATAAGCAGAAGCTCCTTTTTATTGTAAGGTTAATTTAGATGGGAAGGGTCAGGACAGCTAGAGATCAAAATGAACTGTTAGGGACCTGCAAGAGAGTTAAATTTTCTTGCTCGTGTTGGAAATGAACCTCACCTTAAAAAGGCACGTCAGTGACGGTCGGCTGTATGACGATATAAAGAAAGCAAGACGCATCAAGCAGTTTTTCTAGAAACTGGATATGGGTTGCTAGGACATGACATTTTTAACAGCAGCCCCAGCAAAACCCAACACGTTCATATTCAGCTACACATAGTGTTTCACTAGAAATCATGTTAGCCACCAGCTCCTACCCTTAAAAGGAATCAGATTAGCAGGGAGAGGCAAGCCTGAGGTCAGAAACTTGCTGCTATTTGTTTGGGTTTGTTTTTTAAGTAAACGCCGTGCCAGCTCTTCAGCCTGGGAACAAAGTTTGAGGTTGAAAAGCGCTCCTGACAGAACCAGTTTGATGGGTGCCAGGCTACGGGCAAGACGTTTCAGAAACAACTGTCTAAAATTAGCCATTGCTAAATCACGTAGTCTAATGAAGCCATGGTCAGTTCCCACCTTGCTTTTCTTCCACCTCAGCCCAGATTTAAGGAAACACTTAGGTACACTCGTATAAAAAATATTAACATCACCTTTGCTGCATAACATGAACTGCCAACACAAAAGCATATGTGGTAGCTGGTATTTCACTGAAAAATGAGCTTTTTTCCAATTCACTTTACCCTTACAGAACATGACAACTCTTTTCTCAACTTTTTTTCCTCTGAAATTGGGCTTTTGTATTATTTTTCCCCCTCTGTGTCTTGTGTTTTCTTTGGATACAGTTACACTTTCTTCTCCGTATTTCTAGTTTCTCCAGATCCTTTTCGTCTCTGGCGTTTCCAGAGAAATGCCAAATTCGAGGACTTTCCAAAAAGTTCATTGAAGTACCCAGTCTTAAATGCACAATAAGGACACGCACAAAATGAAAGGGAAGTCAGAACAATCCTCACCGATTCCTGCTGGACACACAAGCATATCACAGGCCCCAGCACAGTGAGGCACCCGGGAGCTTGAGGACATCCTCAGAAGCACATGCTGAGGCACCTCAGCCCTTTTCCTCTCCCAGTGCACACCTGGAGGTACAGGGAGCAGCCTCCTTCCTACGGTGCAAACAGGCTCTAGCTTTCCAGAGAGCTCCTCTCCACAACTCGGATCAGAGCTGCCGCTGCCTTGTGTGTATTTCTAAGCAAGCAGCCAGGCTGCAGTACACATACATACATGCATCACGTCATAGCATCACACATCCATACCGCCTCAGACTCAGAAACACACAACAGCAGCTCCAGCATTACCCCCAGCATCTCTGCACCGTAGACTGGCCCGCAATGGGAGTCCACAGAGCTTGCTCTGTTTCACTTAGCAAGCCAAAGTTAAGAAGCATTTTAATCCTGTTACTCAAGCGCTTACAATGGGGACAGCGTTTCTGACAACCGATTGCTCTCCTAACAGAAGCATCCTTATAATGAGAACTATTATTTTAATTAACAAGTGGAAGCACAGTCTGGGGATGAGGTAATTTCTAATTATTGCAATGGGGTTTAAAAAGGTATGCACTGGTACTAATAGAAGTTACTGACCCCACTGGAAATTACTGGTTAAGGTTCTCTCCCCTGCACTAAGCAGACAGTCAGACCAGTCACCCCAGCATTAAAACCTGCAAATCTGTGAAAAGTTTGCTGCAGTCAATACACTGCAGTCCATAATGATTATTTTTTGTCCACAGTGCTGCTGTTTGTTTCAATCCATTTAGCAATTATCATTAGCTCCCCAGTTCAAATTAGGGTAATTGAGAGTAAGAGAACATGTAATAATTTTTTTTTACTAAGAGGGACGTGCCCCATTCCTTTCTCTGATTCATTTGTTGACTGTTGACTTGCAGTCATGTTTTACCAGGTATTTTCCTTCAGAAATGCCAAATGCATCATGAACAATGTTGTGCCGTCCCTTTCTTACAATCTCACCACCAATGAAGATTTTAAATCATATGTTTCTGTTCTGATTTATTCTATTAACCTACAAGGGAAGGACATTAAACTCCGATGCGAAGATGGTTTTGCCTCTGACTCTTTCTCGTGACCTAAATCACAGATACTAAAGCCCTAGAAAAACTCATGAGTGTCAACAATCCTTCAAATAAATACTAAAAACCAGTCTTACGACAAAACCAATGCTAACCATACGATTGTCTGGGATACTTCACATTCTTCCTCTAGAGGAATCTCAGTCACCCGCATTAAATGACTCCCGATTAAGACATGAGAACTGGCAGCAGCGTAAATACCCACGGAGCACCGGCTGGTACAGCTGACAGCCAGATGGGATCAGAACGGCAATAAAAGATAACACTGAGTCTGGACAAGCAGCTCTGGCACTCTGAAGAGTGCCCTCAGATCCCTACTCCAGCAAGTTCTGTCTTTGACAAGAGGCAAGTCACCTGAGCCTTTCTTTGCCCGAAATTCCCATCTGGAAAATTAATATAGCAGACCTTGCCTCCTGCTAATGAGGTGCTGAGATCCTACAGGAATGCAGTGCCCTGAGAAAGACAGGAGATGGACAGGGAACCAGAATAAAAAAAAACTTTGCACCCAAAGCAAAATCAGAGGAAGACAACTCAGGATAAAAAAAGTTTTAACTCTGTGTCTGGAGCTACAGTAAAACACAGATATGGCACTCTGTATGTACCCATACAACACGCAAAAAAGCAACGCAGGACTATTTCCATTTTGTAATAGCAGTGTTTTTGTAACCATGATGGTCCAGGGGCTGTCAGGCAAGACCCAAGGAAAGGCCGTATCCCTAATTCAAACAACTACTAATATTGTTTGAGAAACAGTTGAGCTTTTGCATATACAAAGCCTTCTGCAGGCACTTCGCTACCTCACAGCCTTCCTGGTGAGGCAGGGAATAAGTGTTATTCCCACCTGCCATAAAATAATCTGAGTTGGAAAGGACTACTGAACTACTGACTTTGATTCAGCTCAAGCTCTCAGTGCTCCCTCCACAATTCCCATTGTGTGTCAGGACCCAGTTTCAAGTTCGTTACCTTCATGTTTTGAATTAGCACCTGCCATCTGCATGCAAATGCGCTATTCACAGCTAACATTTCAACAGCCTTCAAAAACTATGAAAACTCTCAGAAGAGATGCAACTCGCTCCTTCCAGCGCTGTTGCAAGACACAGGCTCCTGTGTGATCTTCTCTGCTTTGCCGCGGATTCGGGGCATCACCCATCATTAAATCTCCTCGCAGCACCATCTCTCCTGGGTGTGCACAAAAAATCACAATGATGTCTGTAGGACTTCACTGGGGAATGGCACAGATTTGTGAGCTGCTTCGCAGTGTATGAATGAAATACACTATAGACATACGAACCATAAAGTTAATAAGGGCTAACCATGTATTCCTTCATTAAAATCATCAGCTGCTGATTTGTACTGGATTTCTCTTGCTGATTGCACATAATAGCAACACTCATGTCCTTTCTTTACGAATGTAAAAAAAAACCCCATGGTCTGTCTCATCTCTGCTAGTGCTTGGAATGAGGAGCATTCACCCTATAATTTTGCAACTGGTATCACACCAGTTCTGGAGACTGCCCAGTTTCTGCCATAATTCAGCTGGTTTCGTGCTTCCTTATAGCTGGAGTGGGCTAAATCCTGTTGGCTCCTCACTGATTTACACCATCCAGCGTCTGTGTCAGTCTGATATGCAAAATATTTTTTTCAATTTGACCATACAAAACATGTTAAAGAGAGCTGCCACACATTTGCAATTAGGCACTGAAAAATAAAGTGACAAGACTCAATGTCTGCTTTGAAAAAGCTCTGGTTTAGGCCAACAAAACTAATTTTCACAAACCTGTGGTGAAAACGCAGTTTTGTAAAAAGGTTTTGTTTTGTTTTGGTTTTTTTTCCCAGGATACAAGAGCTGCAGGACCGAAAATAGAAGGATGAGTTATAAGCCTTTCAAAGCAGAGATTTATCATGGAAATTCTGACAACCGTCAATGTGAGCAATGCCGCCAGGCACCACTCACAATCCACTGCATCTTTCAAACCTGTCGGGGTTTTCTAGAATGGGCTAAAAATAAATGCAGCAATATATACACATACACACATATATATATTGTTCAAAAAAGAACAGGTGGTCCTGCCAGCAATATAAACACAGATGACTCTTAAAAACAGCTAACAAACACCCAGCGAAGCAGCCTTTCCTAGCCATGCAAGCAGCATGTTCAGAGTTCTCCTCGAGTTCTCTCAGTCTGCAAGCCATAATCATCTGGGATCCCGACTCTGTGGTGATGAGGTCTGAGGACTTCCAAGAGTCCTGATCTCCATCACCCAACGTATTCGCACAATTCCACCCTCCTGACCTTCTGCGGATTATTGCCCTTCTGAAAATAACACACATGGAACAGCTGTTGGGGCCAGAAATGTCTTGAATGTAAATAGCATAGGTCCCAGAGATGAGGTTTATGTCCTCTCTTCTAGCTCCCCACCACTTGATCTGACCCTCATCCTCATATAACAAAGAAGAGTCTGTACTGAATGGGAAAAAGGATCAGGGTGCTATGGACAGCCCACATGGGCTCAAACAGCCAGTATGGATGACTGAGTGTTGAAATCCACCAAGTCTACCACCTACAGGGAAGGCAAGAAATCAGGAAGCAGCCCTGGAGTCTCAAAACTTAACCAAAGCCTGCAGCAAAATAAAAGGATAACATTTTACCCACGGTTCCACTTATGTCTCCCCAGTACATGACAGGGAGAAGACAAAGGTCACGGGTTGCATCACACACACAAATTCTACTGTTTGGTCACTTCTGTGCAAGTATGAAAGCATAACGAAACAACTCGCTTTGCTAGGAACCCACCGTAAGGTTCAGAATGATCTCCTAGTAGCCTTTTTCTCCTTGGTGCTTAGAAAAAAGCAACTGGAGTACTGCGTCCACTTCTGGGCTCCCCAGTTTAAGAAGGACAAGGAATTACTGCAGGAAGCCCAGCAGCGGGCCACAAAGATCATCAGGGGTCTGGAGCATCTTTCTTATGAGCAAAGACAGAGAGGGTTGGGTCTGTTCAGCCTGGAGAAGAGAAGGCTGAGAGGGGATCTCATCAGTGTTTATAAATATCGGAAGGGTGGGTGTCAAGAGGATGGGACCAGACTCCTCTCAGTGGAGCCAAATGACAGGATGAGGGGCAATGGGCAGAGACAGGAGGTTCCATCTGAATACGAGGAGAAACTTCTTTACTTTGAGGTGCCAGAGCACTGGAACAGGCTGCCCAGAGAGGCTGTGGAGTCTCCTTCTCTGGAGACATTCAAGACCCGCATGGACCCATTCCTGTGCGATCTGCTCTGGGTGAACCTGCCTTAGCAGGTGGGTTGGACTGGATGATCTGCAGAGGGCCCTTCCAACCCCAACCATGCTGTGATTCTATAATCATTTACACCCACACCATCTCCTTTTAATTTCACGTCATCCCAAACTGCTCGGCGTTACATCTATTCACGAGAAGCAAAGGAGGTGGTAACGATTAAAAGTGTCGAATGGTTAAACATTGCCACAGGGGAGCACATCTGTCCCCGCACCGGAGCACCAAGCCCCAGGATGCAGCACCTCAGCAGCAGGGAAGGGCTGGCAGCTCTCCCACTGCACCCTCACACACCTCCACCATGCACACATGGAGAGTCCACCTGACACAGCTGGGGACAGCTTATCCAGCATCTCAGCCTTCATCTGCATAGGAAAAACACTCCGTCAAAGTTGAAGAGAAAACTGGCCTGCTGTTATCTCAGAGAGGCGCATAATTGAGTCGGCAGGATGCCACCGACTACCAAACGCAGCAGATGGCTGTAGGCATCACCCAGTTTAGGATGACAAAGTTCGAACAAAAGAAAAACAGAAGGCAGGGAGCACATCTGCGCTAGGCTGCAGGGCTGGGGATGAACCTTTACACCACCAGCGTGTCGCCCAGCGCACGGATGGCTTCCAGCTCTCCAGCTGCCCTGCTGACTGTGACCAAATACCCAAGCCTTGAATTTGAAAGAAAAAGAGAGGAAGAATCACGTGGTCACAGAAAAAAAAGAGACATGAAACAACTGACTGTCTGATACCGTTTCTAAAACCCACAGAAGAAAATCTCCGAAAACATCCTCATGATACCATGCCTAAATGTCAACACTCTGACTTCCAGGACCGTCTCACATAACCTCCAGGAATTCAGAAATAAAATTATGACCTGCAAGTATCTACACATGCCATTTCACTACTGGAGGGTAAATGGCTGATGTGAAAGCATGCAGAAAAGGAGACAAGATGCATAGATCTGTACACTGTACCGCGAGTGGTGCCTTGCGAGGAGGGCTTGGTCTGCAGTGGCATTTAGGAGTTTATTTTTGCCGATTCCACCCCAAAGGATCACAGAAATTAGGAGTGGAAACATTCCTTCCATTTCCCAGGCGCCTTGCTCACAAAGCAGCTGGCTACAAGGTTCACAACGGCAGACAGCCTGGAGTAGACAAGAGCGATACAGCTCCACTGGAAGCAACACAGCACAGTTGAACAACTTATAAATAAATTTTTGCTCTTTGTGAGCACAACACAGCTTACATGCCCAGACTGACTAGTTTATAATAGCCACTGTGGTCACCAGTCCCAGCAGGACACAGAGACATCACCCATAGCTCTGCAGCTGGGAATGGCAAAAGCTCTTTCGGCCACAGAGTAAAGCAGCCCGTGCTTTGGAACACAAATACTGTGTGTATTCTTGCCTGTGTTGCAAGAGTGGGGACCTGCCAGTTACAACACCTGAGATTTCAGTAGCCATAGTCACTTCAAGGGACCAGAGTAATAGCACCTTAATTGTACTCACAGCGCCAGTCACGGGAACATTCTAGAGTGCAAAGGGTATTTGGAAGGGTAGGAAAACACTTTGTGCTCAAGCAGAGCGGCAGATACTCCACCCAGAAGTGGCTCTGGAAATTAAAGTACCTGGCCATTAAGATATATTCCATATGCTCCATACCGTTCACGGAGCTGCCCCACAACAAGACCAGGAAAGGGAGATGTCATGTTCGGCCTGAGCTGCTCGTGGCTCAGTTTGGGCCTGATTATGCCACCCTCCTCTGGCAGCCAGTGTCACTGCTGTGTCCCCAGCACAGCTGCAGCCTGTGTTGCATAGAGCTGGGACAGAATGTTTCCAGCTCACTCCCCTTGCTGAGCAAAAAGCACTTGGGTAGGAATTAAAGAAGCCAAGGCAATATAAGGCTATTTTCTGACCTGTAACATTCAGGGGGAAAAAAACCCCACCTACCTAAGGGATGCCCAGATTCTATTTGTGTCTTGACCCTGCAGACATTTTGCAGTAAATCTCTGATTTAAACTACAATAGCTACAGTCTTTTGTTTGGGGACAAGGTGTTTACCTAATCCAAGAAAGAATCACAGTCATAGAATAGCTTGGGTTGGAAGGGACCTTCAAAGGTCATCTAGTCCAACCCCCCTGCAATAAGCAGGGACATCTTCAACTAGATCAGGTTGCTCAGAGCCCCGTCCAGCCTGGCCTTGAATGTCTGCAGGGATGGGGCATCCACCACCTCTCTGGGCAACATGGGCCAGTGTTTTACCACCCCCATTGTAAAAATTTCTTCCTCACGTCTAGTCTGCATCTCCCGTCCTTTAGTTTAAAACCATTACCCCTTGTCATGTTGTAACAGGCCATTCTAAAAAGTCTGTCCCCATCCTTCTTACAGGCCCCTTTTAAGTACTGAAAGGCCGCAATAAGGTGTCCCCAGAGCCTTCTCTTCTGCAGGCTGAACCCCAGCTCTCTCAGCCTGTCCTCACAGCAGAGGTGTTCCAGCCCTCTGATCATTCTTGTGGCCTCCTCTGGCCCCTCTCCAACAGGTCCATGTCTTTCTGTACTGAGGGCTCCAGAGCCCAATAAAACACTGGAACTCATGAGGATAAATCGTTTCTTTGGTGGATATTTTTGAAACACTGTTTAATTTCAATCCATGTCGTGGAACAAAAATCTAATCATGATATTTGGTCACATACCTTATCAATGTATCAGCCACACAATGACTGTGTGGTTTGGTTGAATTATGAGCCTCACTATGACTCAGTTTTGCCTTCAAGAAAATTAGGAAGTAAAGGCAAACGTGTCATACAGAGTGTTCTGAGGCATGATATGTTTGTGACACACTATAAAAAGGTAAACAATAGCAATGGTAATATTTCGCAAAGGTAGCAGTCATTGTAATTTGGTTAAATTCCAGCCAGGAGGAAATTTGCACACTGGTTTCAGAGAGAAAGGTTTCCTGAAACTTGCTTATTCGTTAGAGTTCATTAACTTCCCCCCAGTGAAAAAAAAGCTCACCCACAGTGGCCATTTGAATAGCCTTCTGTTCCCAGTCTGGCCAGAAAAAGCAACAGGAGGGTAAAAATAATAGGTCTTTTGAAAATGTTTCTGTAAAGATGATGCATCTCAGAATAAATTTCTACATAGTTACACAAAGGAAAAAAAGGGCAACACCATTTGCTAAGAAATTGACAGCCGCCTGCTATTTTGGAGAGCTCTCCTCTAATTGCACGCACCTGCTGTGGAATGGTATATTCTAAAATATATCTCAACAGTAATGCTGTTTGGCACCAGCCAAGTCACTCCAGGAGGGACCCAGTCTTCACAGCTCCACAGGAACTGGGGTTTTCTTCCAGGATAACATCCAGTTAGAAATTAAAAAAATTCACTGTGAGCCTCTTTCCTTGTTCTACCTCTGCTCCTTTGTATCATAGCACCTCTCACTCTCTTCCTCCTTCCCTCCCTCCCCTTAATGAGATTTTCCTATTCCCTCTACCCCCAGCATCCCTGAACCCCCTCTTACCCTCCCACAATGCAAGATTCAGGCTTGGTTCCTCCATTTGTTATTTTCTTGGCTTCTGAGATATTTTTTCCTTCTCTCTCTGCTCTGGTCATGCCTCTGTATTTCACATGCTCTAAGCTCAGAAAACTGAGGTAACCCTTTCAGAACAGTACTGCTTTGAGAGACACGAGGAGATCACCATATCGCTCCATCCACATGTCCTGGTGGCTGTGCCAACCTCTCACCACCTCTGGCCTTTGTGCAGGTCACCATCCTCTCCCTCCTTTTGTTCCTTCACCCGTGTCCTGCTCCCTGCGCGTACCAGCTGCCTGTGACTCCTCTGGTGCCTCCAGCCAGAGGTCACAGTATCACAGTATGCTAGGGATTGGAAGGAACCTCGAAAGATCATCCAGTCCAATCCCCCTGCTGGAGAAGGAACACCCAGATGAGGTTACACAGGAAGGTGTCCAGGTGAATTATGAATGTCTGCAGAGAAGGAGACTCCACAACCTCCCTGGGCAGCCTGTTCCAGTGTTCCGTCACCCTCACTGAGAAGAAGTTTCTTCTCAAATTTAAGTGGAACCTCTTATGTTCCAGCTTGATTCCATTACCCCTTGTCCTATCACTGGCTGTCACCGAGAAGAGCCTGGCTCCTTCCTCATGACACTCCCCCTTTATATATTTATAATCACTAATAAGATCACCCCTTAGTCTCCTCTTCTCCTGGGAGCTCTGCTTGCACTCATGCTGGGTACCACTCCTAAGAGATAAAGACATCCTCAGAACTGACACTCAAGCGTCTCTGTTTCTATGCCCAGGTCTTCCTCCCAACATAAGGCAAATTATTCAGTTCACTTTGCTGCAGATTTCTGTCTGTAACACGGTATTTGTATTCCTGAATAGTTTGAGGATACCTGCCCTTAAAGCGTGGCAAGCCCTGAGCTGCTCTGGTGACAGGGGTCATAGATGAGTTTCCAGCACATCCTTCTGGGAGCAGGAGACCCCAGGTCTGCCAAGTGGACATTTACAGGCATGTGCATTGAGCTTCTTCCCCAGCCTGATACCAGCTTGGCACACGTGCCACATGCATCCACACAGGGCTTCTCTTTCTTTCAGGGGTGACCTCATGGGAAACAATCTTGTCTCTCTTTCCAGGATTTCTTTAATTGCCTGCAATGGAAAAAAAGGACAGCGGGACAGCTGGAAGTCAGGGCAAGGTAGACGGGATAGGAGGGTACTCTGGGGATGGGGACACTGTGTCCCCTCACTCTCACTGTCCCAGCTGACCCCAGGCAGCACAGGCAGCCTACAAGCTGCCAGCACCCGCTGTAGGTGCTGAGCTTTTGAATTCAATGGGGCCAAGCAAAGGGTCTCTGCTGGTGTAAGTGGCTGCCGATGCCAGGCCAGCAACTGTGATGCCAGCCCTGGTGTTAAGGGTCAGGTATGGCTTTCTGATGCTCACCTTCTATGTCATCGAGGGCACACCGTTGGCAACAGAACAAAGGCAAAGCCGCAGGACGCATACAAGAGACCAGAAAGCTCAGAGTCCCGGCAGGCAACAGACCTGCACGTTTCAGACCAAGCAGAAAATCAAAGTCTTAGAAACAGAGGCAAGACCTTCCCCAGAGGAAGGTATGCTCCAGACTAGGGCAGCAACAAAGCACAGAAGGGGCTCCTTTACCTTTTGTAATGAGCTGTGGGCACTTCATGATGCCGCGGACACATCAATGCCTCACTGCAGCAATCTCCACTCAGTAGCTTTCCTGAAGGCCTCATTTACTGTAGACACCCTTCTTCAGCCCAGTCTCCATTGCATTTTTGTGGTGTACTACCTTTTAAAGGCCACTTTCCACCAGTTCGAGCATTTTAGGGAGTGCTCCAGCTCCCAACAGACAGCACCTGCTTCCAAACGGGAAAATCAGAAAGAGAGAGATAGTGAGTGCAGTGTAGTCTGGTCTGCAATTGTCCATGGGCAAATTAAAGAAATTATCTTTACATACAGTAAAATAACTGGTAGCTTCCATCAACATCCCAAATTTCTGTAAAACTTTTCCTGATTTCCCTGAAGAGTTTTAAAATGTTGGTACCCCAAAAGAGTAAAGAGAAATTAGGGTGAGACAGACAGGACAAGAGTAACCAGGGAAAGGAGCGCACCAAGAACCATCAGCATATGTGGGAAGAAAGATGGGGACAGGGTTGTGAAAGAGGCCCCGGGTAGAGACCTAAGCCTGCAAGAAAAGTAATGCTGGAGCCTAAAAAATACATAAGGAGGCAGGATGGCATGTTAGGGGAAACACAGAAAGTCCTAATAAATGCAGGTCAAGCAGATATAGTCTAAGGAACAAGCAAACCGCTTATTCCCTGATAAAAATACTATTTATGCAGGAGTGACATCACCACCAAGTCTTGAACCAGCAGGTTCAAAGGAACCAAAGACACATGAACCTGTTGATTGTTTCATAGTGCCTAAGAAAGGCTTTATGGATACACAGCTCTCCAACTTTCACATATTCAAAGTTACTAGCCACTAAGCTAAAAAGATGCTAAATAGCACTTAATAGTTAATCTGTGCAGATTCACTGGTCCTCCACGTCATTGACAGGAAAGAAGCAGCAACGGTTTGAAGAAACAAGGAGTGGAACGTGCACCTCCAGGCACCAGGTTCACATTCACCCCAGGATGGCTTCACCAAGTGCTGCCGGGAGATGCCAGGAGGCAGCTCCGATGTTACAACCAACCAACCCTGAACTTCAGGTGACAGGAGGTTACCTGTGTGGCAGGGCCATGCCTTCACCCTCCTCCCTGCTGCAGCTCACCTCCAGCCCCGGCAAGGCCAGCACTGTGCTGGTTCCCAAAGCTGTGGTGAAACAAGAGGTCAGACAAAAGAAGCTCAAGGCCCACTGCTCCCTTCCTGGGGTGCCTGTGCATCCAAACTGAAAATGACCTTGTTTAGCAAACTCACAGTGGAAGAAGCCCTCATTTAAACAACAACAAACAAAACGCCAGCACCCCATCTAGCAGCAACTGCAGACCTTTGCTGGTGATGTGAATGGGGTGGCTGAGTAGGTGCAGGGGGAGAAAAAGCTACAGGGGTAAGAAGCTGTTCTCTCTGTCAATAAGACATTACCATTAAGATAGGAATGGGAGGGAAATTCCTCCTGCTGCTTCTGCAACATCCACACAGGCCGATGAGGAGAGCAAAGCGCTGTGTAGGGGTCACTGGCCCATACATGAGCTGAACACAACACCCTCCCCAAAGCCTCCTCCCCGATCACTGGCCGTGAACAAAAAGGCGCAAGCAGCCAGATGGGGAGGAACCCAGGGACCCCTGTCCCTCCTCGCAGGCTGTTCCGGCCGCACTGATTTCAACGCACCGGCCAGCGCGGGCTCTTGCACCCGAACACACCACGCCCGCGGCCAAAGGAGCCTCCGGAGGGGAAAGCCTGGCAGAAAACCAAACCGCGGCAGGACCTCCCGGCTCCGGGGAAGCCGCACACTCGCACCCGGCGAGTCAGCCCGCAGGAAGCGCCCGGCCGGCCGCGCCCCCGCGGAAAACTGAAATTAAAAAAAAAGAGGGGGAGAACGGGGAGCAACCAGCAGGGAGGCTGCAGGGCGACAGCGCTGCTCCGCTGCAGAAAGAGACGCTGACGAAACCCAAATGCTGCCCCGCAACGGGGCTGCGACTCCCAGGGGCTCCGGGGCGGAGGCGCCGCTGTTCCCGCCCGGGGCGGGGCGGGGCGGGGCGGGGCCGCCCCCCGAACC
>VWYH01010666.1:329118-370450 GCA_013399365.1 Pampusana beccarii
GAGCTGAAGCTGGTGCAGGTGGTCTTCCGGCACGGGGCGCGCACCCCGCTGCGGCCCCTCCCGGGGGCAGCGCCGGTGAGGACGGGACGGGGCGGGTGGGCGGCCGGGGCTGCGGAGCGGTGGCGGCTGCCCAAGGGGCTGCGGTGGGCGCCGTTCCCCCGGGGTGGCGGGGTGGCCGCTGCCGACCTGCTGCTGTGCTTCCATCAGCCTGCGCTTTGGTTTTGTTTTGGTTTTCCCCTTCCAAGGCGCTACCGAGAGTAAATTTGGGGAAAACGCAGGGATTTGGGAGTGTTACAGAGATGATGAGGGGTCTGGAACATCTTTCTTACGAGGAGACTGGGAGGGTTGGGTCTGTTCAGCCTGGAGGAGAGAAGGCTGAAAGGGGATCTCATCAATGTTAATAAATATCTGAAGGGTGGGTGTCAAGAGGATGGGACCAGATTCCTTTCAGTGGTGCTCAACGACAGGATGAGGGGCAATGGGCACAGACTGAAGCACAGGAGGTTCCGTCTGACTATGAGGAGAAACTTCTTTACTTTGAGGTGCCAGAGCACTGGAACAGGCTGCCCAGAGAGGCTGTGGAGTCTCCTTCTCTGGAGACATTCAAATACATTGGGACACCTTCCTGTGTGATCTGCTCTGGGTGAACCTGCTTTAGCAGGTGGGTTGGAATAGATGATCTCCAGAGGTCCCTTCCAACCCCAACCATTCTGTGATTCTGTAAAGCAGAGCAGCGATGGCATGGTCCCACTGCCTGTTAGCGGGGGTGGTGATGGCAGAGGGAACCATCTCCGCGGTGGCTGCAGGAAGCCCCCCAAGGAAGGACATAGCAGTGGGCACTGCCGGGCTGCAGCTGCTGGCAGCAGCGATAACACAAGTTATCGCTGCTGCCAGGGACTTTGGTCTTTAGTGCCTGGTGCTGAGCCGTTCCCCTGCATGTTACAACAGATGCTTGGCAACGTGCGCTTATGTGCCTTGGTGTCATTGCAATTGATCCGTCTCCCCAAGGCCTCCAATAAGCTGGCGGCTATTAGTTCTGGTAGTTAGCTAAAGAAGCCTTTCAGTGTGTAACAAATAGCAGCAATAGCGATTTCCTACAGATTCTTCTCCTGTAAGGGGAGGAAAGCAAGTCCTGTGTTTCATGCGCATCACCTGTGCGTGATGCACAGCAGATCAGCAAATCCAGGGTGCAGCACTGCTGTCATTTCTTTATGTGCTGGATGAAGACATCAGTTCTGTTTGGGTCTGTGTTGTGTTATTAGCAAGGCAGCACAAAATAACACCCCAGCATTGGTTTAATGCTCTTGAAAGTCCTCGTTTTCTACTGAAGCACTGTTTGTTTTTTTTTTTAAACAGGTGGAATGGCATCCCACTCTTTTAGATGTACCCGCTCAGACTAAGTTTGATTACATGGTGACTGACCTAAATGGAGGGCCTCAACCTCCCTCGCCCTATGAGGAGCAATACAAAAAGACCGCGCTCAAGGTGAAACAGTCTTTCCTGGTGGTTTAAAGTTCCCTCTGGAGACCTGTTTATTTCCATGTTCCACTGGAGACCCTTCCTTTCCTTTGCACTTAGGGTGGTGCAATTGCAGGACAGCTGACAACAGTAGGGATGCAGCAGATGTTTGCCCTGGGTCAAAGGCTGAGGAAAAGCTATGTGGAAGAAGCCAACTTTCTCTCACCAACCTTTAAGCCTGCTGAGGTCTTGTGAGTCTCTCTTTTCCCTTTCGGACCTTCCCCTGCTTCCTCCTTAATGAGTAGCTCCGTGCTAGGGAAGCTTTCTGACCAGCATACACTTCTCCACCATATAGCAGACTGGCTGGCCCCTGGGCCTTCATCTCTGCTTAGCCTGGAGAGCTCGCCCTTAGAACTCGCTCATGACACAAAGCATCCAGCTTCCCACAGCCCTGAGAGAGATGCCAGGGACAGATTCATCTCACCCTACGTTTAGCCACTGACAGCAGTATTATGCATCTGTATGGTGAGTGAAGAGAAAGAGGTATTTCTAGAGCACAATTTAACTTGCTGTAGATTACATGGATAAGTTTGGTGAGCTGAAGCGTACCCTTGCTGCTCATGTCAATAATGCTGGGAGTGTCTGGTTTAGGATGAGATAAAAATCACACCAGAGAAGTACATGTTTGTTATCTCCACCGTCGCTGAAGGGAAGTGAAAGGGCTGTTCAGATAGAGGTGTCTGTTTTTCAAGATAGTTATAGCAAGGCAAGGTGAATTCCACCACAGGTTCCCAAAGCCAGAGTGAAAGCAGAACCCTTAGTTCCACCAAGTCCTCCCTAGCTGCAGCCATACCCAGGTGGAGAAAATGCTACCTCACAAACTCACTTCTCTCTTTCAGCATCCGTTCCACCAATATATTCCGGAATCTGGAGTCCACACGGTGCCTGCTAGCTGGGCTGTACCAACAGCAGAAAGAAGGTTGGAGAGACTTCTGACCAGCGCCTTTCCTTTCTCAGTCTTCCCTAGATGCACATACCACCTCGCACATCCCAGCTCTCTCTCGCTCCTGGTTCTTGCTTCTTCCTCAGTTCTTCACTCCTGACCCTCTTCCCCTTACTCTCCTGCTTCTGTATGTTCTTTATCAACTTGTCACTTGCTCCCTCTCTTTGTGTAGCTTTCTGGGGATGCTCAGCTTGGATGTGTTGCCATGAATCCTGCAATTTCAGAGCTGCTGAGGAGGTTAGCATTAACTTGCTTCAGAATCAAGAGGGCAAAAAGTTCCAGATTCAATGTTCACGAGATGCACATCTGAAAAAAAGTTTCTCAGAGAAATTCAAGTATCTCAGCCATAGGAGTACCAAGATCCCTTACAAGTTTAGTATCGAGAATAACTTTCAGCTGTGTCGTACAGCTGACAGCTACTTGTATGTCTTAGAAATACACTCTGGGTTTTGAAGATCTTGCTTCTGCTTCCTCTGTATTCAGTTCCAGGAACAAATAGCAAAAGTGACGTGCCAGAGCTCCTTATACCTCATGACATAGAAGCTAATTTTTGTCACATACAAATACTAGAAAAATGAACACATACCTGAAAGCTTCACAAGGTGCACACTAGACATCTCTGTAGAATTAAATGCCGTGTGCACAGAAACTAGCACAGTGGCTTGTGTTGCAGGTGATAGCTCAGGGGGAATCACTAGCTGACAACAATGAACTTGAGCACGAAGCCTGTGGGAGTGATTAAAGCAGTCTAAAGACACACAGATGCACTAGTGATCACATAAACTTCCTTCTCGTTCCACAGGATCTGTTGTCATTGTCACTGATGAAGCAAGCTCTGAAATCCTCTACCCCAATTACCACAACTGCCAGCGCCTGAAATGCTTGAGCAGGTAATTGCCAGCCATACCTCCCCATATGATTTCACTGCTGTTTCATTTCAGCAGTAGTAATTTAAAACAGCACGTTTGCTTCCCATTTCCCAATTTCTTCCCCTGCCACTTACTGTTCTTTGGGCATGGTTAACTAGTTATACAAAATACTCAGTGAGTGGAGTCATACACCAAGCAGTGGCACCAGAAGAAGAAAAACAGAGACTTTTTCTTGAAAGACCAATTTAATTTAGTCTGTGTCTAGCAAACACTCATTACTAACTAATGTACAGCTATTCTGCGGTATTGCTGAAGGGCAGAATTAATGTCATCTACATTCCTTAACAAGCCTTTCAAGTGTGAACATACTGGGCCTCCTTTTTATATTCAGCTTCTGGTTTGGGGGTTATTACAACATTCGTGTCGCTTTTATAGCTTGAAGAACTGAAATATACGCACCCTTGACACATTTAACAAAGACTAATGAAGTAAAATAAGGAATATCCTACCTGGAAAGAACAGTCATGTTTGCAGAATCAAGTGCTCTAAATGTCTGTGTCAGGTTAGGCATGGGGTGGAAACTGAACAAGAAAGGCAAATGTATTACAGTTTGGTTGGTTTATACGTTAGCATATTTTTGTCCAAAATTCAAGAGCTGTCAGAATTCACTTGCAAAAGCTCATTATATAACGCTCGACTCTGCAGGCCAAGGGTTGTTCTTGGCAGCGCTGAGGTGACAGCCCACAGAAGCTGTACATTCAGCCTCCTCTAGTAACATCACCTGTCTAAAACGGGAGTAAATTGGAAGCCCTTCCGCTCCCTCCCCGCCAGCCCACCAGCTGAGCACGTTTTGTGACCACGTCAAGGTGGGGTTTTTTAAGCTGCAGTAAAAAGCACCACCTGAGCTCACAGGCTACCTATGCTGGAACTTCTAGCACATTTGATTTCAAACAGAAACTAGAGCTGTTCCTAAAAAAAAATAAAAAGCAAACTTAAAAAACATTTCTCCCAAACCTCCTCCCTAACAGATTAGGGTCAGAGGAAACAAAACCTATGCAACATATTTTGCTTAATGTACAGGGCCAGCATGGATATTCTCAGCTAAACTTTAAAAAACAGGGTAAAGAGGCAAATGGCTTCGAACAAAATGAGGGGTGAATTTAAGCTATATGTGAGTGTCTAGGTGTTTCCCTTTTCCCACACCATACAGCAATCAGTTCAAACCTTCTGCCCTTTCTTCTTTCATGAGCCAGTTAAAGGCTACTCCCTGAAGACAGAGACTTGTACTGTTCCAGTATGACCAGATCTGTTAACTGATACACAGCCCTTGCTCATGGGAACCACTTCTGGGGTGTTCACATCTCATCTTTATTTTTTCCTCTGCCTCTGTGACAGCAAATAGCCAGCTACAATCCTTGAAATCTAGACAGGGTGTCTGTCTGCTCTGCAACTCCAAACATCAGGAATCCCTCAGTATTCTGCGGTGCTTCTCTTCTACGCCTCACTGATATGAGACAACTCCACTGGGCTGGAGTCACAGAAAGCCCCAAAAGATAGAAAGTCTGATGTGTGAAAAGTTTTTGTTTTGTTTTCTTAATTCCTTGGCAGGCATAAGCTGAAGAATGCTTCGCAACAGCCAGGTATCTCTGATGACCTGAGAACAATTAAGGAGAAGATGGGTATTGATGGTGATAAGTCTGTGGATTTTTTTCTCCTCCTTGATAACATTCTTGCAGAGCAGGTGAGCTGAGCAGTTCTATTGCATTGTTACAGAAAGAAACATCTGTGTATGTATATATATATATATATATGGGCAGAACCACAAAGTGCCAACATCCATTGATACCAGTGGGTGCCCGAGTGCCTTTCTATGCAGCCCAGAAAGTTTCTAGAAATAGCATGGCCTTTTAAAAAGGAAGATGTGGAGTCAGCCTTGCTCTAGGATGAAGACTCATCTCCAGTATTTATGTTCTTACCTTGAAGTCCAGTATTTCTTTCATGTGTAATGATGTAGAGCTAAGAGAGCAGTTGGGCCTTGCTTTACCCCATTACTGTGTTTTCCCTTTTCTGGCAGTCAGCACCTAACAGACATCTTAATCCTGGTTCCAGCATACTACCCATGAGCCAAGTTGCTTCTGCTACAGGCATATTTTGGGGCATATTTGTACACCCCTTAGTACCTCTGGTTTGCCAGAGCTAATGGTAATTGGTCTGTCGGTTGAATAGCTCAAGGCCTTACACTCCCTTCACACAGAAATGTATCCTCAAGAACAAACACCCATCCTTTTCATACATGGAGAAAGTCTGTTTAAAACCATCCTAGAACTCCTCCTATGAATACCGTGGTACAAATGCTGTGACGTGAAGAGCTGTTTTCTGTGGGCAGTCCCCTATGTGTTTTCAGGGCTGAACCCTGTCGTTCCACTGCATCTTCTCCCTCCAGGTGCACGATTTGCCGAGCTGCCCTGTGCTGAAGAACTTTCAGCAGACAGTTGAGCGTCGATGTGTTGACTCGCTGCTTTTCCTTCTGGAAGACGGTTCAAGGTGATTGCCCGTGTCCATGCCCCCAGCCTTAGGGGTCGTCTTAGGCTTAACCCAGGATGGAGGAGCTATACCAGCTTACTGTGGCAGATACAAGTCCTTTCTGATCTGCTGCACTTCCCCACCAGAGGCTACTGCCCCCTCATGAGGTTTGTGCCTCAGCCACCTCCATGTGAAGTCCAGTGTCCTGAGACAGGAACATAAACTAGGAGGAAAAAAAAAAAGAAAGAGTCCACACCAAGGAGGCCAAGATGTGGGCTTAGGTCCCGTTTTGCTGGCAGTCATGGAGAGACTGGTCTCCAAGCAGTAAGCCACTGAGGCAGGCGGTGAGCGCCTCTGTTGCCACGGTTAAGTGAACCTGCATCAGAGGCAAAAGCAGAAGAGAACGGGAGACGCTTCCAGCCTGAGCACTGAGGCTGCAGGGGCGAGGCTGCCCTTGCAGAGGCACAGCGGCAATCCGAATTCCAGCCCAGGGACGGCACCTGCGCAGCTGGGCCGAGAAGTGTTGATGCTAGTGGAAAAGGTGATGCCAGGCCCTGCACACATGTAACTACTTGCAAAAGAATCTGTTGCTACATGCAGTTAATTGCCTCCTCCACAGTTGTTTGTAAAGGTGGCTGTGTTGCCAGCCTAGCAGCCGTTTTTGTTTCAGGTTCATTCACAGCTGCCATGTTCACCAGCTCTTCTCAGGCAGTGGTACAGGACTGCCTCTTCTGTTAGGACAGTCGTCCTTAGCCTTTTCTTTAACTTGTATTAGAAGTCTTGGGTACCGAAAGACTGATTTCCTGCACTCCCACAACATCTGGGAGATCCACAGTCACACTCATTCTGCATTTCCACTAACGTATTAATTAGGTAGAGGGAGGTTTGTTTTTTGTTTTTTTGTTTGTTTGTGGGTTTTTTTGGGGTGTTTTTTTTGTTTTGTTTTGGGTTTTTGTTGTTTGTTTTTTTTTTTTTACATCACTGTTTGTCTAAAGATCTCCCCTTTGTTTCATACAGGGATAAAAACTAATTTTTAAATATAGCTGCCCCCTTCTTCAATCCCACCCCCCCTTTAAGACCTCAACCACTTCAGTTGCTGTTTTGCAGTCAACTACAGTCATGTCCCCTAGCTGAAAACCATGCATCCAAAAATGACAATTAGGGAAACAAAATATAATAGCATAGAGAACATCAAGGAGTTTCTAGGTTTGCCATTATGTGGGCCACACCTCATGAGACTGCTTGTTAACACGTCTCGCCTCCCTATCTGCAATGACATTAGAACCTCTGTGGTAACCGTGCAACTGCTGAAATAAAAAGTAACCACAGCTATTGCATTTAATAGTTCTTCACTACACTCAGTACATTACCAACTTATAAGAGAAAAGCAGGTTCCCAGGTGTTCATTTAAAATTATTTTATTTGAGAGTTTAGCAACTAGTATATTTCTGCTTCTTTCACAGAGAAATTCTTCAGATGAGTATTGGTCTCCTTTTCTATACCTTGCAGAAGAACATGACAGAAGCAGTAGATTCCTCATCTCCAGCTGAAAAGGCCAGGTACGGGGCAGATCTCTAACTGCTATAAATTGACTTGCTGTCAGTGTGAAAAGCTGGTTCAGAAAGATGTTGAATGTGTGGGTAAAGAGAATGGGTGCTCACCTGCTAGAAGAACCAGAGTGCCGTATTTGCTTTTGCTGAGGTAGATTGTATGTGCAGCGTACTCTTTGTGTAACCAAGATACCAGCCCTGAGCTTTGGATGCTCCATTGTGGCATTAGCATCTGGCTATCCGTGGAGGAACACAGCTAACATTTTAGGTTTGGGTTGTTTTCCTTCCCTTTTTATCAGAAAGCTCATTCTCTATGCTTCTCATGACGTTACCCTTATTCCTCTCCTGGTGGCAATGGGCACCTTTGATCGCAAGTGGCCGCCGTACGCTGCAGATGTGACCCTGGAACTGTACCAGCACCAGCCGTCCAAAGAGTGGTTTGTTCGCATGACTTATCACGGCGAGGTAAGATCCCAGGGAAGTCCATCTTACAAACCTTGGGCTTTTGGTTTTGTCATGCATGCATAAAAAACAGAGTAAGGCACCTAGAGCACATCCGTGGTAGCCCAGGTATCTTTTCTGTTGAGCTGGCTGTTTACCTACTGTGAGTTTAGGCAAGGACTCTGATTCTCTGCCTCTGTGTCCGTGCCTTGACTAGCATGTTTCCCTGACACAGAATGCATCCTATCAGTAAAAAAAGGGCTTTGGCAATGCACAAGATCTGCGATTTTCTCTCTTTGTCTTCGCAGGAGCAAGTGGTGAAAGGATGTAGAGCAGGTCTCTGCCCACTTGAAGAATTTCTGGAAGTTCTTGCACAGTACTCAGTCAGTCCAGAGGAGTACAATAACCTGTGTTCCCAAATGGAAGGGAATCAGCAGACCAGCTCATAAACAGCTTGTCTTAAATTAAAAATAGTATATTGTCACAATCTTTGACTATTTTTCTTTATAATCCTCCCAGCCTTCCCCTATTTTAAAGACATTTTAGATGAGGTGACGTTTTCCTACCAGACACAGGGTGGCACAGTGTCACTTTTCACTGTTAGCAGCAAGATGAAAGAAGCAGCGTAACAGAATGGCTTGAGTTCACTTCTGAGGTAGCCACACAAAAGCACAGAGAGGCTGAAAACAGCAAGAGAGAGAACAACCCTGTTTAAATTGCCCTGCTGCTTCGGGAATACGAGAAAGCATACCTGTTCCTCATATGCTGGGACTGTGGGATGAAGCCCAGCTTGCTCTGTGCTTCCAGACTTGAGAGCTTTGACATAGTGATTGCTTTTATGGTGTGGCGACCTGCAGAAGCCACTGCGCCGTTCCCTTTCTTCTGTCACGTTGGAGGGTTGCTCTGCAGATGGATGAACCTCCCAAATTGCATAGCGTTTACCTACCCCATCTTCTTGAGGGCATTTTTGTGCATGCAAAACTTCTCCAAAGGGACGGAAAGCCTCCAAACCTCTCCCGCGTGCTCTTGTAATTCTGGAGATTCTGCTACGAATGTGCAAAATAACCAGAGTGGGCCAAGCACAAGAACACGCGCTCCTGGTGAACTCTGCTTACTGCGCTTTAAACAAGGAAGTCCGGGGAGCTGCTATTGACTTCAGCTTTGGGCAGCATCACATCTATTTTGCACTTGCTGAAACAGGAATACACCAGCATAGCCAACACAAGTACTTCTAGCTGAGATGATGACACTTCTTTTCCCGTAAGACAGTACTAAGGATCACTATGTTGCCAAAAATCCCCATTTTTCAATCAGTAAATAAAACCTGGACCCTGACCTACTTCCTTCGGGATATGTAAAGGCTAAATTAGCAGGACCACTTAGTAAGAATGGCCCCGCAGTTTTTGGTGCTGCGTTACCCCTTCTCACTGAGCGAAAACAGGCTGCAGTGATGTTAGTGGAAGCCATTGGCAGATATGTGACTGGAGGCACTACGGCACCTTCTCCCTGAGAAGCGTGGGCTGGATTTACCTCTACTCTTTCATTAGCCTGCCCCCACCACAATTACATGTTGACACCATGCACAGTGAACAGAATAATTTGAATACCAAATACATTGCTGGAGGTCTCACTGAACTGCTATTAGAAGCTGTCAAAAAAGCAAACAAAACATTGTTATTTTCCACCAAGTTTTTATACAGCCTAAAAACATAATGCCATTATATAAAAATCAATGGCCTACCCTTGCATAAGAACAGTGCGTTCTGCTCTAATCAAGCTCTCTCTCGCGCATGGTATAAAGCATTTGGAGAACGGTGATGGAAACGTTAGGCATAAAATGGCAAACTGTGAGGCACGGAGCGCTTGGGAAAGGGGTATCGGGGAACAGCACCAGAAGCTTTGGCCATGCCAAGTAGACAAAAATGGGAATTCACATACCTTCTAAACAAGAGCTAGGAGCATCTCCCAGCAGAACCAACTAACAGGTTAAAAAAATGGCAACATAGTCAAGGGCCTCAGCAAAACAAGCCTCGGACTCAGCAATCTCATCGAACCTAGTACACATGAGATTGTTCAAGGGCACTGCATTCACACTATTAAAATAAATCACTATAGGCAGGGTAACAAACATTTCGGTAACAGCAGAAGACTTCAGAAAAACACGTTAGCTCCTTCCTTCTAGGAAGAAGCCTCTGCTGGGAAGATGTTATTTCCCCCAGTTCTTAGGGGGTTTCTGCCATGCCCTCTGCGCCCCACTCCAGCCTCACCATCCCCACGGTGTGGAGGTGATTGGGCCACTCTCATCGAACTGAGCAACTCCATGGTAGCCGTGGCCCACAGTATGAAGGAGTCATTTCTGATCGCAACTAGCGTAAATAATGATTTCAGAAGAGTGTTGGTGGGACCACAGAGGAGTTTCAGGACCAAATGACACAGGTAAGTGGGAGGTGCCGAACTGCTAACACAGCGTGGAGGAGCTGAGGCGTTCTGAGAACATGGAATAAAAAATTTCCAGAAATCAAGATTTTTCCCAGCAAACCAGTGCATTTGCCTGAGTAAGCCAACTCTTTGCAAGAACTGGAAAGACACAAATCCCAGGGGACAGAAAAAGAAATCCAAAACTTCCTTACCCTAGGCTGTTAATAGCAGAACTGCTGACAGGACCAGCTGACGTGTTCAACCTCAGGTTCCCTCAAACTTGAGCTGGAGCTGCTAACCCAAGTTAGTCTGCCTCCCTTTATTTTAGTCCAATGCGGTTAACACAGGTTGGTCAACCTAAAATGCACTTTTTGTCATTTTGTATTGCAAACCTATCCTCATATAGTATGTTTCATTTCATAGCAGGTAATTGGCAGGAAATATGTCAACTTAAATTCAGAGGTTTGTTCTCTCATCATGTAAGACATCTTAAAGTTTCCAGTATCCCAGACAAAAGAGCATCACTTTTTTTCCTGCCTCATGCGCTGACTCAAACAATAACAATCATAAGCTTAAAACCTGAGCGCATAAAGAGTCACGAAGACCTACGTCTCTTGACACGAAAGGTTTGCTAGTTGAAGGTCAAATGAGATCAAGAAGATAGTCACCTTGGTATATTTGTCAATAAAACCAACATCATAAAGCTAGCAGTTCGGGTTTGGGTTTAAGGCCCGAAGAACACTTCTGATATCGCGGTTTAACCTTAAGCAAAGCATGATAAAGCTAGGTCTTACACATCTGCCACAACAAACAGCCTTAACAGAAATAACTGGAAACTATCTGGACTGGATAAAAATGGAAAAGCTCTTTAAATTAAAAGGTCACCTCATCAAAAAGATGGCATACAGCACACGTGCAAGACAATTTACCTTTTTAGGTTAAGAATTACCACCAATCGATACAGTGGTGTGCATTCTACTAAATAGAGGCCTGCATCAAAACCTGGATCATTTCTACTCAAGAAATATCAAAATAGGAAACAGGTTCCAGACAACAGCCTGCGAAGGCTGCATGAGGAAAGCATTCACCACATTAAGACCACCACCAGTGAAACACAGCTTGTTCTGCCACCAGAATGAAAATCAGCACAGTAGACGGTCAGCACACCCAGCGTTGCACAATTAAGTCCTGTGTATACAGTATTTGAAACAGCCCCAAAGCTTTAGCACAACAAACGCTGTGTTCCAAGTCTAAGCAGCGTGTTTAGGATTCACACCCTCAGGAAGAGTCAGGCACTCGTGTCTGCTCCAAGTCAGGACTCGCGTATCGTACCAGAAGCACCACAAGCGTTCAAGTCCCAACCGAGACCGACGCAGGTTAGACCTCCACACACTGGTCTGTTTTCTGAAACATTACCCATTAGACACCACTTAGGAGGTCAGGACTAAATTTGTAAGGCTGGCTACTTGCTTGTCATGTTCATTGGTAGATTAGCTAGCCCATGATACAGGTACGAAGCCAGAGTTTCTTTGGACGATGCTCAAAACTGCCAGTGCACTTCACAGATGACCTGTTTGCAACAGCCTACTACTTTAAAACAAACAGATTTCAAATAGTTTAAACTTTTGATTTAGCAGGCGCGTTACTTCTCGTTTCAGAAGTTCACCATCTGCTGGGTTTACCTTGTAAGTCTCTCCACACTCCGGCTGCGCAGCCATCTGGGATGAGATAATTTGAACGGCAGACTGTTTCCTCCCATGTTACTAGAGAGGAAGAGCAGCCAAGCCTGCATGAATAAAGTCTATTTCATTCTTTCAAACAAAGGTGGAGGAGGATTATTTGAAAGTTTAAAAAAAAAAAAAAAAAAGAGATGAGGAGGAGGGGAAGAAAACCAAAAATGGCAACCCCGCTTTCCGTCTTCAACTGCACCATGACTACCAGAGCTGAGTCACAGCTACTATTGATTATAAATAAGCAGGAGAGAACAGAGTCTGACTTACAGATCCCAAGGTGAATCTGCAAGGCTGGCAGCTAGAAAGCTTTTTCATTTGCGAAGCAAAAAGCAGAAGAAGCAGAATCAGAGCAAAACAAAGCAGCTCAGCCTCCATCTACCGAGTCAGTTTTCTGACCAGAGCCAGCCAAGGCGGCAGCATCTCCTGCCCATTAGCTGGTGCAAACCTGGCAATGCCACTGAGGTTTAAATGCACTTATGCAGACTTGGGAGAATCCACGTCTTTTGCATTTTCTGAAGGAAAAAAAAAAAATCTCGTTAAGATACCAAATACAAGCATATTAAGTTCGACGGATAGAGAAAGAACTTTAATTATCCAACATCTTTAAAATGCATCCTTTCACTATCAAGTGGCTTTGAAACAGCAAGCCCCCTATGCTAATTTTTCTAGAATAAGTCGCAGCCATCTCAAATCCTTTGCTGTTCAAAATGCCTCAACAGGCAAAGGAGGCGCTGAGAAAGACTGTTAAGAAAACAAACCCTCCAGGTTATTTCTGTGCCGATCAAGAGGTTTGCTTTGTTCAATGCAGTAAAAACAGTCAGGAGTCGTGCCAGAAGTGGCAACACTTAAAAAGGCTGCACTGTGACAACTCCCATGCAAGGTCCTCAGAACGGAGCTGTGCAGCCGTTTAAAGAAGAGGTAACTCCACGCTACAGAAGTAACACTTACTGTGTCAATTGTCAGCTCTTTCTAAAATCTTGACAAGCCCGTGCTTCAGGCACGCTGCTTGTCTTGTTAGAGGGAAGCACCACAACATACATCCTACACTTTGTCAAAAGAGTAATTCTCACCCAAAATCATCGTAAATTTGCATGACAGCACAAAGGTGAATCTGGAAGCAGGCAACAGAAGGCTCTGAGGCTTGCGTGCCTCCAACAGTGCACGGCTTCACTCATCCTGTAAGACTAGCAACGAAGCTTTGGTAAGCTGGCCACAGACAGCAATTCTTTTTCCACCTATTAAGGATCAGTTAACTCCGAAAAACTCTCACAGACAAACATATTAAAGATACTCATTCTCCACACGAAGTTTCATGCTAATAGCCAGTCCTTCGGCGAAACTACTCATGGAAATAATTCCAAGTAACAGCAAGTGGAAGGAAGAACAGAGATTACACACTCCATAAACCGTCCTGGGGGACCAGAGAGCAAAGAGCCACAGAGCCTACTCCCGGCCCTATGGATCCACACCTGGCTCACCCCGGTCTTCGCCAGAAGCGGGACTCGACTCCCGATCCGTGTTTCGGCATCCAGTCTTTCACTCCTCACACACAAAACCATAAAACCCTCTCGCTGAAATGCTCTCAAAAGGCAAGTTTGAAAAGACAGTGGATTAGGAAGCGATCGATGAGAACTGCCATAAAGCAACAATTTACCCAGCAGGGTTGCGTTGATAAAAATCTGCTCGCCGACAATTTCTCTCTCACCTTTGTTACTTAAGTTCATCCGTTCCCCACTACCACAGCCTCTGAGCGATGGCAGTCAAAGACCCTACCCAATCCAGAGCCCCCAGGGGGACACACAGCCCCGGTGCCCCGCACAGCGCTGGGCTCCAGCAGCACTCAACAGGCAGGCACAGGGAAGCTCAAAAACCACGTACCTTGTAGTGCTGCAAACACTCACCTGGAGGAAGCGACAGAGACAAGTTTCACCTACTCCTTAACTCTCAACAAATTGAAGCAGACAGACTGCAACTATCATCCCTGGCTGTCCTGAAGACCTCACTCCAAGGGAAAAGGAGCTCAGCTCAGGATTAAGGGGACAGAATGCACACAGCTGCCTACAGACCAGACTTTTAGGAGCTGCCAAAGCTTACCCCAGCTGGCCTCTGCGCTGGCTGTGATCACGAGGAAGAGCAAACAGTCATCTGGCCAGCCGTCTGATGTACACAGAAACAACCGGACTGGATAAAGAAGACAGTTCATTTTTGTAAGAAACAATATATTTTATTTTTCTGACACCACAGCCCTGGCGAGTGGTTTTGTACCAAATTTAATGGAGGTTACACAGAACGTTTTACGCTGGGGAGGAAAAAAAAAAAAAATAACCACAAAAAAAATCCTGGATAACTTTTAGTGTCTGTTCCACTCCCACATTAATAAAATCACTTGGGGTTTCTAAGAAAAGGAGAATAGGAAACAGTGAGAGAGACTACTGTAGGATGTAACAGTGTCCAAGTCCAGGCCCTTCCTAAAAGTGGGAAGAGTCCCCCACATGAGGAGAGGCTCTCCTAGGTTTACTCCCCAAAATAACACAATGTATTGCAGCTGCCATAGGAGGAGACAGAAGGGGGACGGAGAGAGAGAGAAGTCTATTTAATAAAGAGTGGGAGGGAGAGACAGAAGGTGCTGGACAGCACGCCATAATTTGAAAAATATGTCCTTAACTTATTATTTATTTCTTTTAAAAGATTCCCCTCACTGAACTTAAGTTCCTTTTTGTGCTTTTCATTAATACTCTGCTCTGAGGTCGTAGTTTGGTTTTTCTATACATTGGAGTTGAAGGAAAATAGTCCGAAGTTCTGAAGATGGATTCTCCACCTAAAGTAAACAGCCTAGAATCCCATTCTCCTCTCACCCCAAAGACTAAAGTCTCTGCTAAAATCCCTTTTACAATATAGTACAGTACACAAAAAACCCCAAAAATAACCGAGAGTCCTGGGAGAAGCCAGTCCAAAGGACGTAAACATACAGAGAATGGTGCAACTTGTGACAAATGGCAATTCTCAAAATACAGCTACAGGTTCTCAAAGCAGGTGCCGTCACGGGATACCCAAGTCCACAAAAATAATTTTTAAAAAATAAATCTTAAAAAAAAACAACCTGTTAAAATGAATATTTTTTTTTTTCAGGTAATTCCATACATTCGAGATTTCCCAAAGTGTCCTCTGGTCTCTTTTCACCTATTGCATGGCCAAACTGTACTCCTGAAGCTCCCAAAAAAGCCCTCAGGACTTGGAATCTCATCTTGACAAGGATCAGAACATCCAGTCTTACGGTAGCAGCTTAAAACATCATGTTCCCTGGGTTTCCAGGGCCTTGGCTAAATCCTCCCATGCCAACGTCAGCAGCCATACCTCGGGGCCTCATCTGGGGGGGAATCATGATGTTTTGTTGGGGTCCCATCATGCCCTGCATTGACATCATCATGCCAGGTGAGCCTACGGGGCCCGGGTGGCTGTACAGCCCCGCGGGGGCTCGGTCCTTGCCTGGGATCATGGCCACGGGGTTGCTCATGAGAGCGGGCTGGCCGGGCATGGCCGTTTGTGCTGGTGACATCATGCGGTGGTGCGGCCCCATCATGCCTTGCTGCAGGAAGGCGGGCGGTCTCATCGGGTTATGGCCCGGCATGGACGGAGCCGTCCCAAGAGGGATGTCCGGAGTCCCCACGGGCCCGGGGCCGCCCATGCCGGGCAACGTCAGTCCCATCCGCGGGGTCTGCTCTCCTATCATCCCCTGCATGTGGGAGAACCCCGGCCCGGGGCCCTGAGGCTGCTTGCGGCCCGGCACCTCCCCACGAGGGAAATACTGTAGCGTCTGGCTCGGCTTCTCCGACGGGATAATCCTGGACAGGTCAAACTCGGGTATTCCCGTGGCTCCAGGACGGATCACCTCCTGCAGCTCCGGATCGGTGAACACCGAAGGCATGTTGTTCCCAAGAACGGCGAAGGAGTCTGGGCCGCCAGGGCCTCCAGTCTTGCAAAGTGCTGGATCTGTCGAGCTTTGGGGCAGGTTGGTGGGACGCCCCAGAGGTCCTTCTCCGTGGAAGCCCATTCCTGCTGGGAAGTTGCCTTGCCCACCGCTGGGCCCGTTGTGTGGAAATGGCACCTGCTGTGGAGGGGACTGTACAGGAGGGAACCCCTGTGGGAAGCCCAGGCGTCCTTGAGGTACCATTGGAGACTCCTGGGAACCGTGCCCCATCATTGGATTGTGTGACATCAGGCCAGGTCCCACGGGGACCCCATGAGGAGGTATATTGGGTCCCATAGCATTCGGAGAGGGCATCTGGTTGTTATGGGAAAGAGGCTGGGTCATTCCCATTGGGCTAAGGGTTGGCATTGGACCCACTGGGTTTGGACCTGAAATTCGAGGATTCTGAGAATTAATGCCCATTCCTAGGGAAGAAACAAGGAGTCACATTTAGATAAAAGCCAATAATAATCAAAGCAGCTATCAGAGAGCTTTCTGCACGGTTATCGAATCCACATGCACTCAAAAAAAAAAAAATAATCAGTGCTAGTAAAAAGCATCTATAGCAGCTCTGCAAAATGTCATTTTAACCAGAAAATAGATGCCACCTGCACAGTAGCCTCCCTAAACCTGCCACTGCCCTATCAAAAAGCGACTAAAGCCTGCTCTGTAAGCAGCATCTCAATCCAACCCATACCTTTACTACTTCCCTGGCAGTCTAGATGACGCGGGCAGTAACAAACATGTCTGTGGCAGATTATCAGCATATGGACACTCATCTGCTGGGAGGTGACTGAATCTCCTTTCAAAACTCAAGAAGTGATGAATCAAGTAACCCTCGTATGACTAGGAGGCAGCAATCAATGAGGTTAATGAGCTATCATCGTGAATTTATTCAATTAGCCAGCTTCCCCAGGTACACTCACAGCCACTCTGATCATTACTGCATGAAACAGACAGCAAAGCTACAGGTAAACTCATCAAGAATTCATTACCAGTTGCCGCTCTCATGAAACATCCACTCCTCTTTCAACCACGTCAGTTCAACTGGGTGGAGGGGCTACAGCCTACTTTTGTATTAAATACGTACCCACAAACATTAAGCTATCAGCAGGGACTGGTTTTCTCACACAAGTAATTCCAGTCTGCCTGAGTGAAAATCTCTCTTATACCTAAAGGTTTTCCAGACTAGACACTTTCTGAAGAACAGACACTTTCTGGACAGAAGAAACTGGTTGCAAGGAGAATTTTCATCTCCCCGCTTCAGAGAATTGCAACTGCCTTCCTCAAAAACAACCCACGGCTATATACTCTTCCAGGCTTTTTCCTCTCACCATCTTCATTTGACAAAGCTTCCATAAAAATTACCCTCACCATATTGCCTGATAGCTTGGGCTTAGGTTTCTTTGAGTTTCTTACCTGGTACGCTGTTCATAGGTGGCAGGTTTGGGGAGCGTGCTGGAGGGGAGTCATCATCCGAGCTGGCCACAGTTTTGATGGCATCATGATAGAGCGGTGTAGAGCTGGGCATGGCAAATTTGGACATCCTGGACATCATAATGGAGAGGGGATTCTGGGAGAGGGTCGGCTCTGGAGGCATTGTGTAAGGGCTGCTAGAGGGAAGATTTCCAGGAAGAGTCACAGGAGCAGACTGGCTGACTGTGGAAGGAGGTGGACCACCTTAGGACAACAAAAAAAAAGAAAAAGAGAGAAAGAAAAACTTATTTTTCCCCCTCTTGTAATTTTTTCTTTAAACCACACCCTTTCCTCCTAGAAATCTCAAAAACTAGAAATCTCTTTTATTACAAGAGACCATCTGGCTAACGCAGTCAATGGCTGTGAAAGGTAACCAGAAAAACAAGCCTATCAGTCAAGATGGCTAACATTTGTTATCCTGGATTCTGCACTTATGTTGGAACTATCTTGAGCCTCTACAAACACACAACAAGAATTATCAGGCAAGTCTGAAAATCCTACAATCCAACCGCCATACACTGAAGACAGATTTAGGTATCAGGTCTAGCCATAAAAATCTGCAGTTAATTAATCGTGCCTGCACCCACCAAACATCAACTGTAACTCCTTTCCTTTTTTGTTTAGGAAGCATCAAACAAGCACAAGAGACATAGCCAGTACAACGAAAGCTGTAGCAGATATTATGCCAAGAAAAACAAGCAAATTTCTGACAAGGCTGCAGCAGCAGTTACAAGTAAATCTCCGTTTGTGTTTCATTTCAGGTTTTATATACACATATTTATTGCTCATTCCAGTTAAAGAAGTGTTCTCTGAACCTATTAGCTTAACGTCATACTTTGCTCTTCCAAAACTAGAAATAAGTTAACTGCACTTCCAGTATCCTTTGTTCTTCACCCATAAATTTCATGCCATCCAGACCACATTAAGGGAAGATCCTAAATCAAAGTTGTACTACCACTGAAAATTCACTGCACATTCCTCAGTTTCCCCCAGACGAAAAAAAAAAAAAAAGGAAGGACAACAGAGAATATAAAAATCCTGCAATGCCAAAACATCTATGCTTTGGAAGAGCTGCATATAAAAGCATTTGTTAAGCACAACATTAGGCACGGACTAGAGAGCACTTGGTTCAGACTTGTAGGCACTTGGGCTCACGCTGAGCACAGCCCCAGCAACCAGGACAGACACTAACACCCAGGCTCCCTTCCTGAGCAGAGACACCTGGCCAGCAACCCCGACAGCTGCTGGGAGCAACAAAGAGGCCGCCCTCCCTGCCACCGCAGGCACGTCCTGGCCCCCGCGCCATGACCACTGCAGCACCAGAGGGCCCCACGGCCAACCCTCCTCTCTGCCAGGAGACCCTCCCAGGCAGGACAGACAGGGCTGTGGCGCTGGGAGCCTGCACCGAGGGACAGCAGGATGAACGTGCTCCAGGGTAAGCTCCGGGAGGGCTTGGGAGCAGGAAGGAGTGGGCAGGGGCCCACAGACGTGCAGGAGGAGATGGGCCAGCGCCAGCAGCAGCACCCCCGAGGTCCCTGGCACGGCAGCTCCAGCGTGCTACCAAACGCTACCTAGGGTGTGTAGCTCTTTCCAAAATGATTAAAGCCTGAACAAACGTCAAACACAACTCCCTGCCTGGGGTGGTAAACCTAGAAAGCACTAACCATACCTAGACAGGTGAGTGGCTACCTATGCTCAGCATGTCCTTGTAGTAGCCTTTTACCTCAAAGCGTTTTCATAACATCAACAGGATCTCCTCCGCAAAGCTACGATCACCAGGAGCTATGACAAAACGGCCAGAAAATCCCTCTGAGGAGAGATTTCTCCTATCAACACTCCACATCTTTTCCCTACCTCTTGACCCCACCCTTTCACTTCCATGTTCTCTGAGTGACCAGCCCTCATCTCAATACACAAACCACAAATACAACAGGAAGGAGAAAAGCACTTACACTCCACTCGCGTAGCCACTCACCAGACCCCGGGCACGGCCTCCCTCAAATGGGCAAGCACTTGTCTGTTTTCTGCCACCCTGCAAGAAACCTCCCCCTCCCCTTGCCGCACACCTTGGGGTAACCTAGCCCAAGGTGAAGTGAAGAGCCACATCCAGCTAGCAGGGGCAGCACTCACCTGACTCCACGTTCCCCAGCATGGCTGGAGAAGACATGGTGAGAGACGCCTTGTGGTTCGGGGGGATCCCAGGGCTCTGCAAAGGAGGCTTTGGAGACGAAGTCCATCCAGGAGAAGGTGCAGGAAGAGATGGAGACTTGAGGTGGACAGGAGAAGCAGCAGCAGACCCCAAGACAGGGGGAGACTTAATGGAGGCAGCGGCAGCTGCGGCAGTGGGGCCCGCGAGCATTCCTGCCAGCTGGGAGGGCGTCTGAGGGGACTTGAGGTTCCCCGAGGGAGACCCCATCATGGGAGACTGGACCTGGCGCATCGTGGGGGACTTCAGGGGGTTGATTCCTGGCGAATGCACCTGACCCGCCGTGGAGATATCCAAGGGCTTGCGGCCGAGGCTGCGCTGCGCGGGGGGAGCAGTGTTGAGGCTGTTGGGGTTACTGGCGGGATTGAGAGGTAGTGGCGGCATGTGGCTGAGCCGGTTGTTAGTCCTTTGGTCAGGCCCGATCTGTTCTCTGAGATTTCGGAGACCGACTCCTGGGCCCTGAGACATGGGAAGGAAAGGCCTGGGACCCATGCCGTACTCCTGCTGCGGGTGCTCCCCAAACGGCAGCGGCACCATTTTCTGCTGAGAGGAGAGCATCTCCGAGACACCGGGGCGCAGCTTCATCATCTCTTCCGGCCCGACTCCTGCCTCCCTCAGCTTCTGAGGGACCAGGGGCGGGTTGGAGCCCATGCTAACATTCATGCCCATGTCCCCCTTCATGCTGCCAGGGCCCATCCCGAACTCCAGCTCCCTGTTAGAGCCCATTTGTGGGGGTATCCCTTTTGGGAAGTCCCCCCTGGAGGGGCTCATCGGCCCTTCCACCGGCATGCGAGGGAAGATGGGGTTGTTCCCAGGCTCCATGTGTCTCTGGGAGGGCATCATTCTGTTCATCTCCATGCCAGGCCTGATGCCTTCCATGTTCATGCCGGGAGGAAGGCCCATCTGTTTCTCAGCCAGCTGCTGCTGATAGAGCTCTTCGGGCAGGCCCTGCGGATTGGGGAACCGCTCCCCTCGGCCAGGGCCGCTGAAGACACCCTGGCCAGGAGGGAAGTTTCGGCCGTCTGGGATTTTTGGCACGTCATCTGGCCAACTAACTCCCGAAAGCCCAGGCCGGGAGGCAGGATTGGGGACGCTGGGGCCCTCCATGTCGGGGTTCATCATTCCTGCAAAACCAGGCAGGCGCATCTGGCTCCCAGGCATGTTGGGATGAGGGGCCATGCCCCTGGGAGGCAGAGAGTGCGACATGTTCATGCCTTCAGGGAACGGCTCCGGACCCCCAGGTCCCCAGCCCTCCCCAGGGGTCATCTGATAGGGAGGGGGAGGACCTCGGACCACCCCGCGAGGCCCATGCTGATGGACCATCATGTCCTGCAGCGAACACTGCTGCACAACCACCTGCTCTTGCTTCCTTCTCTTCTCCTCATAAAACTCCTGCTGCAGCTTGAGCCAGGCCACCTGCTCAGGAGTCATGTGGTCCAGGTGGTCTGGACCTATGGGTCCTGACTGGGAGTTCATTGGTGGCGGCCCCATTTCATCTGGGGAAAAGGGCATGTCCCTGTGTCCTTGAGGGCCAAACGGAGCCCCTCCATCAGTCCGAGACCCTGACCCTTTGCCTAAACTTTGGGATTGAGCCATCATGGCCTGTATCGGCCCTTCAGGTTTCTTTTGGGGACCATCCAGCACTCCAGCATTTGGGGGTGGCCCCCCACTTTGCCCTCCTGCAAACTCCTTCTCATCAGGGAAGAGCATGCGCTGTATGTCTCTCAGGGTCTGCAACGAGCGCTCCCGATGCTCCAGCTGCTCCTGTGACAGTCCATCTGGGTTCTCGCCCAAACTGGATGGGTCCCCACCAGACACCTGCTGGGGAGGACCTTTGGGGTCTGCAGCAGAGCTATTGCTACCTTGGGAAACTGGGCTAACTGCTCGGTTATTGGGAGTCGAACTCTGCCCAAACCCTTCTGTCTGCAATGGGGTAGAGTTGGCAGGGCTGCCCACAGACATCACTTTGCTTTCCACGCTGGGACTGTCCTGATCTATGGGACACGTGGGGCCAGTGGGTTTGGACACCGGCGCTGACAAGGGTGGAGTCGGCTGCATTTTGGCATTCTGGGAAGGGTTCTGGTCCTGGGTGGAAGGGGGCTGTGGCTGCGGCAGGGGCTTGGGTTCAGTCCGAAGTGCAGTGATCTGGGGGTTCTGCAAGAGAAAGCCACACGCTGGCACTCGTTCATCTCATAGCCGCGTCGCGTAAGCAGAGGTGCAAACAAAACGTCCTGTCTCAACCCCACCAGCCCACACTCTGCAAGGGAGGGTGGCCTCCTTGCAGAAACCTATTTTGCTCGAGCATTACAGCAGGCAGCCCGTGCTTCTGTGCTAGCTCTGCATAAGCAACGGGTCGGAAATACACTGCCCAAATATTGCAAGACTCAGCTCTTCTTTGGATGATCCAAGACATTTATTTGCAGAAGGCTAGGACAACAACTGTCTCTCTTTAGGGTGTATTTCCACCCTAAAACTCATTTCAGAGTGTACATAATCATCCTTCTCTCTGAATCACACACACACGAGCACATTTACCATTTCCCTTCCCACCCACATGCAGATATTCCCTACCAAGGGTACAGTGTTTCGTTCCGCCTTGCTCTTCGAGATGTTCTGGATATGAAAGGACACGATGGTTTCCACCTGTCCCTTCAGCACAGCTTCTGCAGCCCTGCAAAGACAGACAGACGCGCATATCTAGCTGAAGCCAAGAACCAATTTTTCTTAATCGCCCTTCCCTTCTATCCTTCAGCTGGCAGAATGGAGAAAGACTTAACCACACATATTTCATTCTAGATGAGTAGCAAAAGAAAAATGCTTACATCTACAAACTCATCGGCATTCAGGGTTCACGTGTCAGTTTAAGCCATCTTGGCTGCTACTCGTTGCGTGGATTGCAAAACAATAGCTACCAGCATTTGCCAAAAAAAACACACCTCGGAGGAATAAATAATCACTTCTCAGAGGGCAAGAGGTAGCGACATCCTCCACTCCAGCCTCTTCAGCACCCCCAAAACAAGTAATGACTTTTTGCTACAAGAACACACTTGACAGAGAAAGTGCACTTGTGAATTGCTTAAAAAGGGAGCACAAATATAAGCACCGCTCCCTGAAGTCATTTAAGCATCTACCTACTTACTTGTTGGCCATCTCAGTAGAAAAGACGTAAACCACTTTGGATGGAGTCTTCTGCCCACTTGCTGGCTCCAAAGCAGAAGTCAGGCCATGGGAAGGTGTGGAAGACCTTGGGGCTGAAGCATTTGAAGGAGTCATGGAGTGTGGTGTGTGTTGAGAATCCTGGGACTTCACATGATCAGCAGAATTGCAGTCTGGAAGGGAAGAAATAAGAAAAGAGAGCAATCAAAACCTTGCGACCTCTTTCGAAACCATTTCTGGAAACTGAGCAGAGCTTTTCCTCCTCTGAAATTTCCCGCTTCTCCCTCAAGCACCACTAAAGGCAATTCTTCTATTACACCATGCATCTTCCTTCTAATGACACACTGCTCTACAGGCACGGCTGGGAAAAGCTCAACTTGTCCCTTTCCAAGGCAAGTGACAGTTCCGAGAGTTGATCCCTTTAGAATTTTCTAATGGCCACAGAGATTAGCAGGAAAACTATACACCACAGTGAACAAATGTAAGTATCTCTGCACACAAGGAGAACACTCCGTGCAAAATTTTAGCTTTTTGTCCTTCAGACACCTTAGCCAGGTGACCTAGCAAATGGACAACAAAGGAAAGATAGACAACTGCACATCTAGTCTGTTTTCGCACTGCCTCACAGACACAACATTGGAGCCAGGAACAGAACACAGAAATTCCAACTCTCTGGCTTGAGATACCAGTCAGGGTGCTACGGGTTATGTATCCGTGTTGACAAAACACGCTTGCGTATTGTTCAAAACCCCAGTTACAACAGAGTGGTTCCTGAAAGGCCAAAGGCCAGAAGGAAACCGACAGGTTGCATTTGTACTTTCAAATCCTCCGGGGGAGTTTCAGAGTTACGAAGGAACTTTCCCACCAGAGTCAGGTCTGCACTTTAACTGAGCATGAATTGGACATTTACGGATGCCAGCTATGAAAACTCCTCCTCACCTGCTCTCGAGACCTTTAGACTTCATTGGCTGGAACTTACCGAACCCCAGACAAATAAATGTTTTGCTAACACTTGCATAGCAATTCTCCATCTCGCAGAGGACTCAGACTAATTGTCTGCAGTCGCGCACGAATTCTAGCAAACATACCTTTGATTTCAGGGTCGTCGTTAGGAGTCCCAGCTTCCCTCTGTTCAAAGGAGTCTGCCGAAATGCTCCTCTCTCTCTTCCCCTTCCCCTTGGCACCATTTCCAGCCCCATTCTTCAGCCCCATGCTCCCACCTGGGCCAGGGAGCACTTTGGGGGGGTGACCTCCACTTTTGGGGTCACAGGGAGAGGGCTGGGATTGGCTGGTGGAGCCCCCTTGTTTGCCCTGGTTGGAAAATTTGGAATCCAGCTGGGGGTTGCCAGATGGGGACATCACTGTAGGGGGACGGACCATCACCTCCTGCTTTGATTTGGGGCTACTGGGGACAGAGCAAAAAAAGGAAAAGCAAAAATAGTGACAAACCACACCATTGATTCATTCAACCCTGTAGGAACAGATTAGAGAGAAGCAGAAACAACCACTGCCACCTTTGCAAGCTAAGTCGACTGCTGACAAACAAAAAAATGCCTGCATGCTTAGAGCCATGCAGGTGCTTTTTTGAACATGCCCTGAAAGGGTTATTATCCAAGACAGGATCTCATTGCTCAAGAAGGCACCAGGGCAAGCTACAGACCTGCCAGATCCCAGGAATTGTTGTCACATGAGGACCTACCTCTGGGGCTTCTGTCAATAAAGACAACGGTTTCTATGTGCACAGAGAAGCACCTCACATGAAGACCAGCTCCGAGTAAACACACAAGGCACAATAAAGTTCACCTCACCAACCTCCTGGACCCCAACTATATGCTGCAGCTCTGACTAGAGCAGGACCCCCCCCCCACCCTGCCCCCTCCCTTCTACCTCCCTATCCAGTTCTACAGGGAGCACAAGGAAAACCCAGCATTACTGCAGCATTCATCATACATCGGGGCAAGCTGCCAGGAAAACACAAACCTCTGACCGTGAAAACAATTAAACCAGCTACAACCTGCCTCTGAATAAGGAAAGAGAAGGATACCATCTCCCTGCACACTCCTGCAAAATGGGGCTGGTGAAGCTTCTTTAATTTGCCAGAGGAGGTTCAGAGTCTCTCCTTCCCTGGTCCATTCAGCAAATTGCATCCTAAAAATATTTTGTTCCTCTGGGTTTTACAGGTGTATTAACCACCCCTTCCTCCTCACCCTCCAGTTACTCCATTGCTATCAGATCTTCTGCATCGTGTTTTCCCATGATCACCACCACTTCCAACAGGCAGCGCTACCAGCATCCTCACTGTGGGACTCGCACAAGTCGCTTCCTCCTTTGGACAGACATCTGACTCAGAAGCATTCCCTCTAAGTTACTCTCAAGCTCCAGATGACCTCTAGGCGTAAGTAATCAAACTCGAGAGTGCTGTCAATGAGATCATTGCAAGTCCCTGGACACTGCTTCACTTCCATATTTTTCCCCTTCCAAATGAGTGGAGGAGAGATGCTGACCCACTGCACAGGCAGGTGAATGATGCAGAGGATCTCGGTGCACAGCTGATCCGTCCTCCAGGCTGTTCAGGCCAATAATACAGAGGAAGCATTTTGTGTGAGTACAGACAGAGACCTTCTGCTGCCCAACTACCCCTCGGGGAAACAGATAATTAGAAGAGGGGAAAAAAAAAAAAAAAAAAAAAAAAAAAAATAGAGAAACAGCATGTTTACTCTCCTACAGCCTATTCAGACACCTGATGGGAGGGAAGAGGGCACGAAGAATGGAGAACCTGCACCTCACACATCTAGAGCTTTCAGCTCCTCCTGAGCCCAGCTCATCAGCACTGTGCAGCCAGCGCCCAGGTACTCAGCAGGTCCCATGGGAGCAGAAAGGAGGACCAGAGCAAGTCACACGCACCAGCCCCTGGATAATTCTGGAGCAGGGCAGGGACAGCATCATGCACCAATCCAGAGCGGGTGAGTGCAGGCTCTTTCCCTTACCTCTGCGTGTTGCCTGACGGGGAGTTCCTCACTTTGGGGTTACTGGAATGCATTGACAGAAATCCTGAGCTCACAGTCTCACACGCATGCAGATGGGCTCTCGTCAGGTTCCTCTGGGGAGTGCGCTGCCAGAGGCAGCGTCGAAGCACGTTTTGCCACCCGCTTCAATCAATGCTGGCTGTCCGCTTGCCTTTTTTCTCTTGGCTCCTCTCTGGTTTTGCACTGGGCGCTCCCCTCCTGCAGCTCCAGCATTCTCTAGACGCGTGCCTCCTGCTGCCCAGGGGAAGTCTCGCATCTCCAGGGCACACTGTTAAAACCACCCCACAAGAAGAGAACAGAAAAACAGTGAGGAATCTTCCAAGCGTACGTGGCTGGTGTGAAGCAGTACATGGCAATTTTTCCCCCACTACTGAGAGGACGCAGAAGAAGAGCTTTCAGATGGCTCAGTACAGCTGTGTATCTCAGAGCGAAGGCAGCCCTGGCTGGCCACTCAGTCTGCAGGCAGTGAGACCCTCTTCCCTTCGTCCACAGCAAATCACTCTGGAGTCAACAAAACAGGGAAGCAGCTCGTATCTGAACGCTGTGATTCCACACCTCTGCTCAGCTCAAAGACACCTCACAGCAAGTCAGTAGGAAGCCAAAATGCCAAATCTCCAACATGACTTAGCTATCCAGAATTCCCGTGTGAATAGCTGTAATCTGATATTTCTTAAGAACATAGACTCTGCTCAAATCTTTTCTGTCTCCTTGGTCCAATAGAACTAGACATATCTTCAACAATGTGTGCTAAGGTTTGCACAAATGGAAGAAAATAAAATGTCTTCCTGACCACCTGTAAGCAACCAACTATGCTGTGATTACTCCGAAAATACCAGACGTTAGCCACTCATTAAATCTATTAGAAAGGCCAAAAGATCACTAGAGAACTACAGCTTAATTCACCCAGCAGCACTATAAAGACTATTGAGAATTAAAAAACACCAAAATAAGCACTTTTTCAGCATCTTTCTAAGAAACAACATGCATGATGCAGGCAACAAGGCACATAAAACTGTTTCTGGATAAGGAAACTATTGAACATTACTGTTTATGTCCTTTGGGCTAAATTATTTTGGAACAAATTTCTGTCTTGTTTATGTTTCAACAAAATCTCTCCTGTTCATCTCACCTACTCAGATGCAAATCCACTTAATTTAGAATCTAACCAAGATTTATTGTTAATGTATTAAGCATTGCTAGTTAAATATTATTCAAATGTAAATATTCCTAGTATTCCTTCTCAGCACCAAAGAAGCAGTTTCTTCCTGTGTATATCAAATGAAACAAAACAAATCTCAGACTGGGAGTGTCCTGAATTTTATGAAGAAACTACTGTTTAAATTGCATTTAGAAAACAAAATGTGGTTTGCTTACATCCTGACAGCAGAGGACTAAAAAGCACAGGTACTATATGGTCACTTCTGGCCAAGGAGAGTTATCAGTAACTTGTAGTATTCAGCGCCATGGTTTTCCAGTTGCCCAATTTTATCTTGTTGTGAGGCTGTGCCATTATGCTTTTTAGTGACTTCGCACTGCTGTGCTTTAACGTGATAGTGCTCCACACCTCAGTTGTTCCATAGAGCTCTGCATCACCTCCAAAAATTCTCCTCTCTACCACACGCCTCCTTCATGAGCCAGAGGAATCATTCTGCTCCCTATTCTCATCTCCACTGTGCTGCACAAACCTATTAATATGAGCAACGTTTCTGCAATAAAGGTCTCATTTTTAATGAGGCACAATCAGATTAATTCCAGTCTGAGCCACACATTCCACGGGATCCACACACCTCTCTGGAGCTATCAGCTGGTTATCCCACTGATTTTGAGAACAATGCTGGAGTTACTCTATTCCTATTGTTACTGTGATCATGCTCTAATTGGAGCTGGTGCTATACAGATATATCAAAGACAAGAGAGAACATCTTCACAATAATCTAATTATACCATCTTTGCATGCAAATTTGGCTCCTATGTCTGTTTAGACAACAAAACCTAACATTATCAACAGCACCCAACTCCACTTTTCAGGAAAAGTCAATGGAGCTCAGTGATACTTTGGGGTCCTCACTTAAGGTAAAGGTGTGACTGAAAACATAGTGCATTTCAGGTAAAAAAAAAAAAGCAAAAAGGAACAATAGCATTAAACTGAGCAGAGCTCAATGCTAAAGCAGGATGCAGATGCCTGTTTGATGAACTTAAGTATTTTAGTTGTTTCATCCTCTGCTTTTCCACTTTTGATATTTATGCATTATCATGTTACCTTTTACTATAAAATGAGAATTTTCTCAGACTCCCAGTCTTGCACAGTGCAATGAGAAAGCTTGAAGAACAGAACAAAAAAACCCACCACCCTCAATTTTTGAACCCTACTTTTTATTATCCCATATACATGTATCTTCTACCTATTAGAACTGATACACTCTGCAAGGGAACTGTATTTTTCCATCTCAGTTTAAATTTCTTCTTACCAGAGAGAGCTATAAAGGATACATCAATATATTCATTGGTAGAACAACGGCAACTCAACTTCCTCCGCTTCTCATTTCTGCACACTGGGAATGTACCATCTTCTATAATGTGAAATGGAACGCCTCATGATTTTTCTAAATGTGCTTCTAGCATATGTATGTCTGGAAATCTAGGGTTCAATAATGGAAAAGCTCTAGAGAAATGTATTTTTGCAGCTGGAATCTGCCTCTCATAGCAAAGCTTTTATCATTGCTCTAAAATTAGAGGAACAGTCATTGACAGTGAATGGTCAGGCCAATTTTCAAGACATTTTGGCAAGCTACATCCAGAGCTGTGTTTTCAGGATTGCTATAAGGTATGCCAGGCAACGGCTGCAGGGAAAAGGGACGGTTCGACTGTCTACTCATTCTCAGCACTTCTCTCTTGACCAGACCAGGGAAAGATCTGAATGGGAACTAACCCAAGGGAAACAGCAGAAATCTCTATTCAGCTGGATCAGTCCCCTGATCTGGTTGATCATGTAACCACATCAGTGCCACTGCGAGCTCAAAGGAGGAGGTGAGAACAGGTGAAAAGTAGCCTCACCCCATTCGGGTGCAGCTAGCAATCTGGATGGATTAAAATTACTTCAAACCTCAGTTGCAGAGACAAGAGAGATGGACCCAAGTCTGTGGAGATACAATAGGTCCTTGCCTTTCCAGCAAGCAGCTTACTTACCAAGACCCCTGGTGTCACGACACAGCAGTACTCATTGTGGAGGCCACGAGTTGTGAACCACTCGTCTCACAAGAAAAGATCACCTGGAAAAAAGAAGAGAGCGGAAGAGTTTCACCAACAAGAATGCACAGTCGAGCTGTGCGTCCCTCCCACCCATCCAGCCTCAGAAGCTGAGGAATCAAAACTTGCTCTGAACCACTGACAAGGGGAAGCCTCTGCTCAGACAAGCAAGACCTCTCAGCACTGAGAAAGCCACCATCAAACTGGAAGAGTCTGAAGATGCATGCTGTTCAAGGAGGGGAAATAGCTCAGACCTGCTTTAGCACTCCCACATTTGAGCTACCTGGATTCCCATGAGCTCATCTGTACTTAGAGAAGCTGGCACGAAGTTTGGACGTGTAACCTCCCCTTCTCTGCACCCATCTCTCTTCAAAGGCTCACCTTCCCCTCACTGTGAGCCCATCAACTTCTGCCAAACTCCTGTGCTTCATATATATAACCTCCTCCACAGCCAGACAACATATAAATAAAAACATCAAGCATCAGGTGAAGCCAGGCAATCACTCAGTCACATCTAGGGGAAAACCAGGCAGCTTTTAGAAGGAAGAAGCACTACCCACTGTTTTGGCAGCTCCCACTTCACACCACCGTGCTATGCTATAGGGAGAAGGGAATCCAACTGCAAACCTTCCCAAGTAAGACAAGTTTGCTCAGGATAGAGGGGTGAGCTCCACTTTGCGCTGTGGTTATTTCCTATAAGGCCAAAAGAGTTCATGGCCCAAGAACCCATCAGCCACGCTTCCAGCAATGGAGACCACCCTGCATCAATTAATGTTCACACACATGTTAAAGCAAGTTTAAGTGCCTGAAAGTTCAGTAACACAAGGAAAGGCGGACTCTGCGGCATGGCTTAATGGTAAACTTGAGGTCAGTAAAGAAAGAGCAGCTACTGCCAGCTTCTCCCTCACCCACTGTGAAAACTGGAGAGGCTGCAAGAACAGTGTGAATTCACACAACATTCACACTGCCAGGGTGGTTTCTCAGAGCACTCTCAGCTATTTACACGGCACAGATAGCCTTCCAGTTAAAGAAGGACTGCAAACTGAAATCACTACCAGAGGTTTTCTGTGTAAGCCCAATGCATTCTGCTGACCAGATCTCCCAACAGGAACACAGGAGCTGTTGTGAGGCTCAATTAGTTACGCATTGTGAAACCCTGTGCACATCCTCTTCTCTCCAACATTCTCCGACTATTATCTACTGCAGCTTCACCTTAATAATGTAGCAATGCGCTGCCATGTAATCCACCTCAACAAAACCAAACTACAAAGCTAGTCCCAAACAACGCAGCTACATTCTCCACCCAGTCCAGCCAAATCAAACAATGAAATCATCAACGTGATAGACCATCCTTATCTAGCCAAGTCACACCTGCAGACAGAAGCTGAAACAAACACCTATCGCAACAAGCTGCTTCATCCAGTAAAACCTACCACAGCAGCACAATCATCCCTGAATCCAATTACCCAGTTATATCTCCTCTCCCCTTTCCCCCACCCCACCCAACAAAACAATACAGGCTAAGCCATGCCAGTGCCAATACTGACACACCTCTATCAAAGCAGTGACAGAAATCACCTTTTCCCTTGAAAGGGAAAACATATGAACACCAGCACACATCGGCACGGAGAGTATCTGTCACAGCAAACAGTAGGGGCTCTATTGCTTATAACACTGAAGTTCAGCTTAGCAAAGCACCGGAGCAGGCCAGCCTTACAGACCATAGCCCAGGACTGCAAGAGGGACACAGATGATCAGACATGACCCATCTCTAAGGCTGCCCAGACAATCATTGCAATCCAATTCCATCCCCCAGTTCACCATTTCTGCTGCTCACCTGCACAGTCTTAGCCCACAGTCGGCACAAGACAGCTTGCTCCGCAGTGAATTTAAGAGCAAAAGGGCAAAACCACATACACCAGCAGCTACCACAGAGTAACTAACAAGAAACAAATGCACATCTTAGCTTACCTTTTGGTAACTTATTTATGAACCACCCCTGTACCTCTATGAACTAGCCAGCATGTTATTGTACTGCAAACAGAAGAGGAAAAAAACCAAACCATCCAAACCAGCTCATTCATCCTTTATGCCCTTAAACTGTGGAAGCTTGATAGTGACAAGTGGTCAGATACTTGGAGGTGCACAAAATTATGGCTGCTTCAGCAGGAACAGCTGCAGTTATCACTGCCTCACTTCAGTCTTTTCTCCCTCTTTGAGAAGGATAATGTGGAGAGATGAAATAAAGGCATACCAAGTAGATAAAAGTATCCAACTTGTGGCCTTACTGTGACACGAAGCATTAAAGGCAAGAAACCTCTTTCTCTGTGTACAAGAAAGAGCACACTTCTTTTTTTTTCCCATGGCCTTTCTGAGACTGTCAGTCTGTGCTGGACTGAGGGTGGCGAGAGCCCCAGATCAGCACAGAAAAAGAAAAAAGGCTAGAGATCTGCTACAGAAAACAAATGACGACTTCGAACGCAAGCTGAGCCAGCACCCTGAATTGTAGCTGTGATGCTGGAGTGGGAGAGAAAGGATAGAGCAGAATAAGAGACGGCTTTGGGAAAGGCAGTGGCTCCAGGAGAGGCCAAGCACAGCAGCAGCAGCTTTTGGAGCCACCGCTCATCCTGGCAGTCACCGGGAGGCAAACCTCTGCGTGTGCATCCAGCGGTGGATTCCTCCTGTCACCAGGGAGGTGGGGCACGGCGATGAATCAATCGACGCGCTCCTCCAGTGCAATTTTACTGGGAAGGGCACAGCCTACTTCTCCGACCCCTCAATTCAACCACGTAAGAGGCAGCACATCCGCACTGGCAAAAGGTGACTCCACAACACCCAAGACACCCCCAAGAACTACGATTGGCTTTCAACACGTGCTGCACTCACCAGTTTTGTGAAGCATTTGTTTATTCTGCACAGTTGCGGCTGAACTGCACGTTATTTTTTAATAAGCTCCTGTTTAATAAAGTACTTGATTACACACCTCATTGATACAGCGTGCAACTGGGAAACAAGGAGGACACGAGAAATGTTATTCGATGCTTTTATTGAACCATTAGACTCCCTTAAGAACATATAAAAGTAAAAGCAAATAGATAAATCGATGTGAGTATTCTACACCATACACATCTCCTCATGACATTCGAGGATATGGGGACAGAGGACATCTTAAATCCCTTGAACCAGTCCCAGTTTCCAGATAATGGCCCCTACCAAGGGCTTTTTAACTACATCTTTAAATCTGCCCCTACCTCTTAGCAAAAGCTGTCTTCCTCATCCTTTCCCACGAACGCATAAAGCACGTGCTTGTAATACAGCTAGCATTGGACCCACCAGCATTCAAATAGGTTTATCAAAAATGCTGCCTTACCTGCTGTGCACCAGGCGTGCGCTGGATGCAAGAAAGCAACTTCAACCAGCCTAAGTCTGTCCAACTCTATCCCTTCCAGCCATCGTTAGCACTTGCGACCCAGCTGAAAACTAACCCTTGATATGATTAATTTTCAGCAGACAAGCTCCCTGTTTCAGCAAACCAGGTGGCCACATGCTTACTGGCGTTGGCACAAAGGATGCAGTAGTGACTGATGGCACAGGCACAGAGAGGCTTAAGTTGGTTTTTCAAATATACTTACATCCTTCTCCTGACAGGTCCCCCTGCCCTTTTTCTTAAACAAGGGCAGAAAATACATCAGGTACCTAAAGAATTGCTGGGGCTAGACACAGTGTCAATATGCATGTCATCTGGACACGATACATCCCTCCTTGTACAAGCAAGTTGTCAGCAGACGTCCTGCCTACCTACTGTCCCCGCTCTTTCCGTAGCAGGGTTTGCAGACCTCATCCTTTAATCAAACTACACAGCTACCACATGGTAGACTTTCAGCTGATTTGCTCATGTGCTCCATCTGCCAGAAAGGCAGTGACCACTTGCACCGGGGCACCTCATCTGGTACACGGACTACACTTCACTCAAAGCAGCCACTTATTTGGGGAAAACACCATGTTTTGTCATTCCCTAGTAAGCCACAAATGCCCTTTACTTATAAATTATTTTCTTGACATCAAGAACTATGTTGTTAATACTAAGCTGATTAGACAGCAACTCACAGCCAGTCACCAATTTCTAGATGGCTCTAACCTATTCAGAAACAGTATGGACTTTTCTATGTTTATGTCTCGACAGTAAAAAAAAAAAAAAAAAAGATGGCATATACAAAGTCCTCAGTTTCCCAAAGCCAAGAATTCCACATGCCAGAGAAATCACCGCTAATCCCAAGTCTGCCCAGCATTACCTCTTCGCTCATGGTCTTGCACCAGAAGCAACTCCCAATCAGCAGAATCGAGAACTTGTCACCTAAACTCATTTTGCGACAAGAACGTGGGGACTACACAATCTTCACCAGACTCGCTACAACTTCAACAGAGAAAATAACTCCTCTTGCACACGTGGTGTGTATGCACCTCTCTGTTAACCTCTAAAACACAGGCAGGTTATTGCCCACAGCTACCTCCATGCCTTGAAGCACAGAGAAAGGGGCTGAGCAAAGACAGGCTCACTTAAAATTAACACCTTGATGACCTATGGGCACATTGACAAGGAAAAACCAGCCAAGACTATACCATTACAATGAAGAGAAGTTCCTTAAAGTAGCTCAGACTTATTTTAAGAACTCACGACCACAGGATAAACCTCCCAGAAACTACAATAATATACTTAATCACTTCTATGCAAATTCAGTATGCATGGTCATATAAATGCAGCTCCACTGAGCCTCTCTGTGCCTGCCCATCCACATATCTCGAGTAAGACAGTGCAGACACTGTTTTTCCCACACTCTTCCCCCCGTGGCTCCTGTCACCGCACGTGGCCATTTCCCAAAGAACCAGTCTCTCCTCAAGTCAATTCAAAACAGGGACAGTCACAGAAAGTCCAGCCTTTTGCTCTCCATCCTTAAAAAGCACAGTCAAGTCAATCACTGACAAAGTGCAATACAAACCCAAAGGCTCAAAGAATAAAGTGGTTTATGACACTTCTCACATAACCATCCCTGCTTTCAGACAATGATATCTGCACCAACTACTCCTTCCTCCTTCTGGCAAGCACATGGATAACCAACAGTAGCCATGATGCAAAGGGTGCTTAAGCAACTATGCTTTGTAGGTAGACAAATCGTTCTAAAATAATATTTTGCAACAGGCACATTGTTCACTACACTCATAACCATCACTTTTAAGAGCTGTAACACCAACACCTTTTGTCAAAAGACAACTACACGTCCATTAAACTTCATTTTTAGCACCTCTAACAACACCTTGGTGTGTTTTAACACAATGGGGATGAACAGCTTACTAGACAGTTTCTGATTTTGTACAACTCTTTCCACAACTTCTTCCCCAAAGTAACGGAGGAGCCACTTACGGACACCGGTGAGCAGAACACAAACACTTGAACTACTTGGTCCACCTGGGACTAGAACTCTTGGCAAATTCTGAGACAGTTCCAGAAATCTGTTTGGGGAAAAAAGCCAGAAGGAAAACCCTAAGAAAAAAAAACCAAAAGCCTGCGTGAGTGCGGTTGCGTAACCCGTAGCTCACCATGACGTCATGCTGACCTCAGCTCGACTTCAGCGTACTCCAGCGCAGCTGCCAACGTCAGTTCAGCTCCACCTATGTTAGCAATGCTGGGAGCAGTCTATGTACATTACGACTGGAGTTTTAAGCACTTTATGCAGAGCGTCACTTACCTTAGCAGCCGCCTGCCTGCTCTAGAGTTCCTACTATTGTTAACACTGATAAAGATCAAAAGCTCTAGCAATAAGGGATTTTTCAAGAAATGTTTAAACAGTATTTCCCTAATATATGACAGGCTTCTGCAGCTTACTACATCATGTTAGCAGTTAACAGCCCCGGCATCAGTCAGCATTACACACAGGAGTCCAGTGGATAACGCCAGAGCTTTCCGCAGCCTGTTTTCATACCTTCGCCTTCTGTCAAAGCTTCATCTGCTTTTTGGGAAGTAGGTAATGTGTTTGGAGCCAGGAGTGATTTCCTTTCCCTTACTTCTCTGGGTTTATTTTTTCTAAAATTTAAATAGGGACATCAGTATGAACAACCAGAGGTAAAAGACACCTGTATCAAGCTTGCCAGCAGCCCATTCTTCAGAAACTAATCTGTGGAGGAGGGAAAAAAAAAAAAAGGCGGGCGGAATGTGGAAATAATGGATGAGAAGACAAGAACAAGGAGACACCAGTTTGTTCTTCCACATGTAGTAACACTACACTGTATGAGCACAAGACTTGGAAAAAATAAGCCACCTATCAATTCAACATGAAAGAAAAAAAAAAAACCAAGCGCTTTTTCTTTTCATTTCAGCATCCCCTCACTACGCTTCTAGAACGAGAGATAAGAAACAGTCCTCAGGCATAACTCCTCAGGCTGCAATCTTGTCAGTTTTCATCAGCTGAGTGGGGCTGGGATGGGTCAGTACAGGACAGACCTCCTCCGAGGAAAACCCAGCGCCACAGCAAGCAGTAATTCCCCAGTACGCTGCAAGGGGACACCACACAGGACACCTGTCAGATTTGCTGGGGGCGACGCACACACCTTCCTTCGCTTTAACCTCCACCTTAATATGTGTCTGCGCTCCCTCCCATCCCAAATGAGCAGCTTTTCAAGGTTCCCCTAAGCGCTGCTGCCTTCCAGCACTGTCCACAAGACCGGTTTTTGTTCAGGACTGTCACCACCAGCTGTCCCTCTGCTCTCCTCCCTTACGCCAGCTCTCCTGCGGCTTTGCAGCACCAGGAGCTCGCACCTGGGGAGCTCAGCACTGCCAAGCGGGTATTCCCGTGGGGGCAGAGCTGGAGAATCACTATATCTCACGCAGCCCACTGCTGGGTAAAGTTTGTGTCAAGAGCTACACATTCCTGGTGCACTGAACCTCTCGTTTCTTTGCTTTTAGACCCGCATTCGGCAAGTTAAGATGTAGGAGGACCTTCAGTGACACAGTGCGGTGCTTCTGTAAGCTGGTTTCCTAGTCGTTCAATGTGGGATCTTCAACAGAGCAATGACTCTTCTGAGGAGTAAGGCACTTCAAAGAACTCCAGCAAGCAAAGACTGCATGTACACAGTACTCCACGATGCTACATGATCATATCAAAGCTGCTGGGATGAAAAGCTGACATTTGATAAATAACATGAGGTCACCTAAAAGATCTCAACACACTGCATGTGAAAATGTTATTTTGACAAGAAATTAGCAACTGTATAATCAGGTCTATTATCAAATCTACTGCTTTGACATGATCTTATAGAAGTATGAAGAGCATGTAATTCCAATTTCTGTGGGATCCTCCCTCACTCAACACAAGATGTACACATTTAATATTCTTCTAGTTAGCCACACATGTACAGCAAAGCCTAACGTACTTCAAAGTATTTACTGTGCTGTATAAACAGAGCGCTATTTTCAAAGACTCATAACTGTCAAATCAAAGCTAGCTTTCACAAGAACATTCAGAAGCATTTCTGCTGGATGGTGGCTATTTGCCTGACAGTTTCAACTTTCTATCCCCAACCACAAGAAGGTTATTTTTTTATATATATATTTATTTTTTTAAGAGACAGAAGAAAGCATTTTCTTGCTAACAAGCTGTCAAGCCATTCTGGCCTGAAGTTCTTTATTCTCACACATACACATAAAATGTGGTGGAAAACTCCAATTCCACTAGCAAAGGTTCCAAGAAGAGTTTCTCCATACATAAGATGCCTAAACTCTGTGGCTGCTCACCTTGACAGGCTACAGCTCTGCTTTGTATTACATTGCAAATACATTTCTAATCAATCCTCAAACAGATTGGTACATCGATAAAATACTGTTATTTCACAGGCAGTGGAACGGCAATATCAAGGCACCTGAAGAAAGTTTAGTAAAACGCAGAGAGCATAGCTCTGAGCAACCTGGAAAGGGGTCTGCTGCTTGATCTTACCCAGTGTTTTTAAGCAGTGACCACTAAACCAGAATTTTCCTTCAGGTTTTGCAGAATTCTATACACACTGCAAAGGTGGCAAAGATAGCTTCCAGCAACATACACAAGCAGACTCACAAATTTAAAGCAATTTGTAGAGCATAAGTGACACGGTCGAGCAGATAAATCACAGGCGCATTAAGAGTCAGGTTCTGTTCTCAAGTTTGCCACCAAATCCAACATAACCTGGTTTTAAAAGAGGCGATGGGCCCCAGCTGCCCTACTGATAAGGTAAAACAGATATCTGCACCCTTTGTTCAGAAGGCAGAGAGGACAACAACAGGCACATGGAGACCACCCGGTGACAAGATGGGTCACCGATTTAAAGCTCCCTTGGTGTTCTAGATCGCAGACAGCCCCACCAGAAAGCCAAGTTGCAAGAATACAGTGGCGCTGCTTTCTGAAGCAACCAAACAGCCATGAAAACAGGACCACCAGCTCAGAGTAGTTGCAAATGCTAGGAGTTGAGCAGGCAGCTGCACGGGTATCCGTGCCCGAATCACAACCACTCTGAACTCAATACAGAAAGCAGCAAGCTCTCCCTCAATTCTATATGCAGCTAAATTATTGCATATATCATACACTCATTTTGCCATAGATTGTACTGCTAAGGGGCACTTGAAATTGGTATTGTGTTCAAGACTACAGCACCCAATTTTCGGTGAACTCTCAGAGGACATTGCTCCACCACCTCTCAGCCCCGCTTTGTTGAAAGAAATTATGTCACTGGTAAAGCATACTTTCCATTTTCCTTCATTCAAAATTATTTCATTGATTCTGCTTACGCTTTAAAAACAAACAAACAAGGCAACCACCTTACAGTTCCACTTTTCATCTGCCTTCCCTGTTCCACAAGCTTCTTCAGAGGCCAAACAAGGAAAAGCTCACCACTGCTTTTAAGTCTGTCTGAAAAAAAGGGGATCTTGGAGCATGTCTATCTACTCTAATGAGGTAATAGTCATTCTTCAGATATAGTAAACTGCAATTTCACAACAGTCTTTAAAACAAATTGAATAAGTGTTGTCAAAAAAGATCAAAAACAAAGCACTGAGATCTGACTCTGCTCAAGAGCAGGTAAGAGCAATCCACAGAAGTAGGAGTAAATCAAATGTAAAAAGTTGGGTAGCAGCAGTTCACTTTGCAATAGCCAGAGTTTGGTAGCTCAGACCAGATTTCAGGATGGGTCACCAGGATCCAACTAGAAGCCTATGCAGTGCAATGCACATCTCACACGCTGGTCCCAATCAAGTCTCCAGAGAAGTGTGCAAGAACCCCACAGCAAACTCAGGCACAACAAGCTATTCCCTCTTTCTCTTTCCCAATATAGAAGCACATCTGCTAGAACAGAATAAAAATCAAGGTTTTTAGACCACAGGCTTAATACCTCTTCCAAAATTTCTACTGTCTCTGATTATGATAATTGAATATTCTTCATATTCCTACAGACATCTGATTCTTTTTAACTGTTGTTGAATTCTTGCTCCTGATGATTCTCACAGCATGAGTTTCACTGCTTAATTGCAACCATACTAAATAGTCTATCATCAATTTGAACTACATGTTCTGTATCATCACACAGTCTTGAAGCAGCAGAAACTTCTCCATAGCTAAACCACCGTACTCTTTGCCCTGTTTAAAGCTTCTTAAAGAGGGTTTCTCTTTTTTAAACGTTGCATATATGTTCAGAGATGAGAAGCATTTTTGGCAAAAAGAACAAGGTAAGCTGAAGGAACTGTTCTCAGGCAAGGGAAGCTGTAACAAATAGGTGTAAATAGCATTTCACAAGTTTAGCAGACTCTTCAGGGTATAGTTAGATGAGCATTCCTTTTGGCAGCAATGCCAGCTTAAAAACTGCTGCTACCAATATTTACTTCCAGCCCTGCACCATGCTGTCTGATGTGCCCATACAACTGTTTGCATGGCCCAACAGTGAACAAGTTTGGCAAACTGATGCAGCCGAAGTATAATCATTTTCTTGCCAGACTACTTATAATCCAGATCAGTTCCTTGGTCCGTTTCAGCACAGGGCTCCAGCAGCAGTACCAGCACACACAGAGGGGTGGTGCAGGCTCAAAACCGGCAAGTGCTGAGGACTCCTCCAAAACCAAATCTGGCACCTAAATAAATGCTCACAGGCATATGAACAGAGGGCAGGCAGGCCTATGGGGCTGTTCTTCATGACTTCCTGCCTACCTCCTTAAAAATATGAATAATGCTCAGATTCAAGTCAACATTGGAACAGTTTGTTTGGATTCAGCACACATTAAAATATCACCCTATGTTTTGCTATTGTTATTGAGTTAATGAGAGTTCGTAAGACCACATGGTCTTAAAGGCAACTCCTCAGAAATTCCCCAACAAATGGGTTTTTTAGCTCAAGTTCTTCAAGATTATCCAGAAGTCCTAATAATACATAAGGTTCCTGTTCCTCTGGACTTGTATAGTCCCCATCACAAAAAAGGTCCAACTTCAAAATTAGTTGGTTTTTTTTTCTGTTTTAAAAATTTAACAAAGGTACGGGAGGGGGGGGAAGCTGTTTAAAATACAATAGGCAGAGCAGTGCTCAGACAAAAATTCTCCAATGAAATCACCTTCCATTCACAAACTACTCTGAAAACGTGAATTAACACCTTAATTTGGCCAGCAGGAAGACTAGAAGGACTCCAGCAGAGCTTGTAAGCAGGAAATCCAAGCCCACAGCAAATCTTGCTGGGTTAAAGGACTTCATATCTATGTAAACAGACCACAGACCTTACCAAGGCACAGAGATTTCTGTGAAGTCCAAGGCCACACAAACTAGATAGAAGGATTTTATGAAGGCTGCCTGCAACGCTCTGAAGAAATTCTGGTAAACTTCTAGAAAGGGGAAGAGATCAAACCCTGCCAGGTAACGCAGCTGACATTTCAGATGTGAATTAGTTTGAATACTCACTTGAGTGTAAATTGCTCCACAGGATAAAGTTGTGGGGTTTTTTTCAATTGAAATTATAAAAGACCAACAAAATTCCTAAGCCATAAGCACAGTTCGTAAGGCAACAGAACTGACACAGCATGTCAGAAACTCATGAGAAAAAAAAAATACAAAGAAACATGTAGAAATAGGTATGGGAAGTCAACATATTGCCAAGTAGCAAGCCTTTGAATAGCTAGCAAATATGGATCAAAGGTACTCGATTCCACCTCAAACATACGAACTGTTCAGAAAAGCTTTTGTATATTAATATTTTAGCCTTATGGCTTACAGTTGCCTTTGTGTCTGTATTTGGATATTTAGTGACAAATGTAGATTCTCTGGCTCTGGACTAACCCTAACTGAAAACAATCCAAGTACACGAACTGTAAAGATGAAATGCAAGATGGGGGGAGGGAGCAGAGGAAGCTCGGGGAAGAAAAAGTCCACACCCTTTGTATTCATAATATACAGAAGAGATCTACAAAGTTTTTGGTTGTATGAACAGAAACCTATTTATTTTATTGCACATTAAAATTCAGGTCCTGCCCAGTTCAGAAAACTGTGTTGACCGATAAAGAAATTAACTGATCACAACAGAGGAAAGCAAAATACCGCAGCAAAACCACAAAAACCTAAAAAGACACCTATATGCACACCTCTAGCCCACAAAAAAAGATGGTTACAACAGTACTGTCGGAGTCTAACTATTTCCCTCACACCAGAGCAGATCGCAGCTTCTCCCAGAACATCTTTATTGCATCTACGAGCTAAATAATCTGTACTGGGAAAACTATACTGGGAAGTCAGCAACAGAACTTTTACCAAACATTGCCAAAACCAAGTACATACACACACACACAGAATACATCCCCAAAAGAATCTCTAATGTTAACGTGACCAAAGATGAGCAGCTGAATGGGAGGGGGACTTAGACAAAAACTTGTTTAGGGTGGGTTTTTTTTGTTTGGTTTTGTTCACACTTATTTAACGTCAATGATTGATTAACATTTTGGATAAAGGAGGTCTTTGTTAGTGATTCAGCATCTCCACCCCTTCAATTAAGGTGTTAAGAGTTCACAACAGCACAGTGAGACCAGAGATCCCCAGACTCCTCTCCACAAAAAAAAAAAAAAAAAAAAAAAAAAAAAAAAAAAAAAAAAAAAAAAAAAAAAAAAAAAATCCAAGCCAAAAAAACAGACCAACAAAAAAACCCACCCCATTGGAAAAACTCCAAAATCCCAAAATTGACATCGTTGCTAACTCCAACTTAAAAAAAAAAAAAA
>VWYH01010666.1:374719-402354 GCA_013399365.1 Pampusana beccarii
CGCCGAGCCCTGAGGCCTCGCACGGCCCCCGGAGGACGCGCACGCCGGCGCCGGGGGCGCTGCGGGAGAGCGGCCGCCCGGCCCAGAACCGGTGCCCCGCCAGCCCTCTTCAGCACCGTCCTGCCCGCAGCCACCGCGGCTGCCTGGGCGGCTTGTGCCATGGCACCTTCGCCGGGCACTGCCTCAGCTCGGCGGCAGGCGCCAGCTGCCCGCGAAGGGGCTCCCACACACCGGGAAGCCGAGGCGGGCGCCGGGTATCGCAGCCAGCCACGGGCACAGCCGTCATCCCGAAAGGGGCATGGCCCAGAGGTGCCGGCTGGTGGGTAGGCGGCACCTGGAGCAACTCGCTTGCTCGGCCCGCTGACACCAAGCATGGAATTTCCCTTCCATGCATCTGAAGAAGGATGGAGTCGGCTGGCCATCATTAGGAAAAAAGCAGTAGGGAACTTGTGGAGGAGAAGCATGTTTCTCCTACCTGGTGGCTGAGCAACTTGACTCTGCCCACCAGCTGCCAGCGAGTTGATGGAGCCACTCTGAGGGCCTCTTCTGATGGGAGAAAGCACTGGGTTAAGCAGCAGCTTGCAAGTAAACGGGGAGGAACCAGACAGTAATCACAAACAGACACAACCTATCAACTCCTAAATATGCTCGAGGGCCCTATCCTGAACAAATGCTCCATGTTTGGGGGATTAAACGTCAATGTAGTTTGAAACCGGCTGGCAGTTACGAGTTTTGAAGATGTGTAGCAATCCCCCCGCCCTTTTCAGTCTGCGACTTACTCTGTGAAAAGAGCGCTTTCAACATCCACTAATCCTCCTTCACCTCCACAAAATATTCTCAAAACAGGCAATCTCGTGAGTTGTAAGGAAGAGCCTTCCAAACCAGCAGTGGCACCCAGATGCACAGAACCGCTGCAGCCCAACAAGAGAAAGCAGGCTGATCACTTTTGCATATCCGCGATGCCTGAATAACCTGTTTTGCCGATACAACCGAAGTGAATAGAAATGCAGAGTATGTTCTCACTTTATCCTCAAACGACCCACTCTTTACCTTGTCCAACTCCCACATTTAAACAACCCAAGTCTTTGGAAGGAGACCCTTTCAGCACTGAGCATTCACACTGGGTGTCACCCTGGCAGATAAAACCACCTCCTCTCTCTGCTCAGCCCTCAACCCCTAAGGGGCTTTTCCTCTTTTCCTCCCGCTCTTCTTCCCTTGTCCATGCCCACTTGGTAACTTCGTTAAAGAACTCTTTACAACTTCCTGAGCACTGCAACAGTAGCTAATTCACACCTCTTACCCTACATAGATACTCTTTCCTTGAGGGGGATACTTCTTAACAGCGGTTTTCAGTCCCTCCTGATTTGCAGATCAGATCTGGCTGGACAGACTTTCAGCCCACTGATGGATGCCTCTTGCTTCCTTCCCTCTTGTTACTTTTTTTCAGACAAGTCCTTCAGTCTAAAAGTTCCCAGGATGCAAGACCCAGCGGTGGAAACCATTGGCTTCTGGCCAGTCCTTCCAACTGACCTACCAGCACTAGCCCTATCTGGACCTTCCCACTGATCATGACAGCACGTCCTATAAAGGTGAAGTGTTGGTGAAACCTGACTGAGAAGCTCCACTCGAACCACCACTTTTGTTGGCATAGGTTCAGGCTGCTTATTTACCTGACATATAAACTTTCTCTATTTCCACATTGATATGGGTCTTTTTTAATGTAACACCAACAATTCCTCCTCTCCTTTACATGTCCCACACCAGAGGACAAAGCCCAGGAAAGGTTGCAACAGCAGTATAGAGCAGACCAACCAGGCAGCAAAACACAGTGTAATGAACAGATACACCTCGCGGTGTTTCATACAGAAGACCCAGTCCCGCTCTCACTGACATCAGGGACCCATCATGGCTTGCTTAAAAGAAAGCTTGTTTCCCCTAGGCAGTAGAGGCTGAGATTTTTCTAAGGAGCCTAAGGAAGACAGGCACCCAACTTCCGTTTCCTGAAGGTACTTCTGAAAATCTTACCCTATGCTTCAATCCTGACACATGCAACAGCAGCGATAAAATATGAGGTGTTAGCTGACTTCCTTTTTTGTTCTCCTCCCTCCTCTGACCTGGTACTTTGCTGTCTTGTCCCTTGCGGAGTTAGACCAGAGAAAAGGAGCATAGAATCCTACTAGTTCGCAGACGCTGTGGTTCCTCCAACTCCCCTCCCATCCCCCCGACCCCATCCCCCCACATTTCAAACAGTTATAAATGACTGTGCAACTCTGCAGGCAGCGGTCTCAAATAACCACACCAAGCCTCTCCCCTCTAACGGCTTTATGTCTCTTCCTTCCTCTCTTTGGGGCTCCGGATAGCAACTATCAAGGTGTTTTGCTTCACTCTCAAGAGTTAAGTTGCTACTTCATCCACCACCTTTGGGAATCTGCCACAGTAAACTGCCATGAGCAGTGAATTCCCAAAGCGGGGATTCTCTGCTGAGAAATCCCTCCTGCTGTCCTTGAAGGGTTTTACCATGGGAACTGACAACAACAGGCTCTTAACTGTGATGACAGGTTGTAAGGCAGGATTTCAGGTAACGGAGCCCCAGACCACAGGACCACCACCGCCAACCTCAAGAGCATACCCCTGTATTGGGGCCTTGCCCTCCCTCGGCCCAGCTCGTAAAAGCTGCCCTAGAGAAGCCAGCTGTCTCGGCTCTTTAGAGCACTCCGGCAAATCCAAGAACATCTTGGAAACATTACAGCTCTCGCCACACTGCGTACAGTTTCCTCATGATTCCCTGGCTGCAGCAGGCACAGAAGATCAAGCCTTTCTGTTCAAAAGCAAGGTCCTCTTCCACTAGCGCCATCCAAGCCTAAGGAAAGTTGCTACAGGAGCTCCAGTTCTGCAGAGCAGACAGATCAGACGAGATAGGCCAGCCAGCAAAATACATTTGCATTACACTTTCTATATATGGTTCATAGCATGGCACACCCCAATCGCGGCTTTTATTCTCTTTAAGTGCCCGGCCCTGCAAACACTTAATTTTACATGTGTAAGTAGAGTCCCACTGAAACACAATGGAGCTGCTCATGCAAATAACGTTAAGAGCATGTAGGGCTGTGGCTCCATTTCACTATTCCATCTGCAGCAGACCCAGTTTAAGAGGATCCTGCCGCCCTCTCTCACAGTTATTACCGCTTACTTGTGCAAGTTAAACCGTTTATGTAGCCACACTCATAGGTGAGCTGTTTAAATGATCCAACTTTTTTTAAAAAACCTTACTAACAGGAACAAATCCTTAGCGCCAGACCAGCTCCCATGCAGATTTCATCCCCACAAGCGGCTTGACTGGCACAACTGGAGGAGGTGGAAACATCTGAGGAACAGGAACTTTTGAAGATGGGATTGAGGGCAGGCGAAATGGCGACACGGAGCCTCAGCATGTGAAGGCTGGAGGCATTGCTCTCTTCTGAAGTTACACCCTGCTCCTGACCATCCACTCTCTGAAGCTGAGCCTCTTCCCCAACCACAGTTGCTCCACATGAAACAAGTTTCACCTCAAATGCAACATCAGACTGAGCCTTTTCAGTCATTCATGCTTAAAAATCTTCCCTCGAGAAAATCTGTACCAGGAAGAAGGATCTGCCAACAGTCACTATATGCAGGATCAGGGATGTGTGCTCCTCCTTGCAGGTAAAGGATGCAGTTCCCACTCGCATCTGCAGCCAGTACACCACTGCTCCTGCAACCAAAGGATTCCTCGCTATTAGCTTTGACATGGCACATCTCAGCCATGCAAAGTGTTCCTTACAATTTTTTTTTTTTTTCGGTTTGTGGACTATTTTATCTCTAGCAACTCTCTGCTGAAATTGCTTTCACATATTTCCTGTCTGCTGAGGGAAGATTTCCCTCTTTCAGTGTGATTATAACCTTCCAGCAGGGAAGCTCCACTAACTCCTTAAGAGCTTTGCTCTCTGTACTGCCTCCCGACTTCTGCATTCATGTACACCTGCGCAAAGAGGGTGTAAAATGCTATCGCTGTTGGAGGTGAAGAACACACATCATTAGGAGGATGTTTTGCTTTGTTTGTTTGCTTTAGGTTTGGGGATTTTTGCCCTCTTTTTGCTCTGGAGTAAATGATCAGAGGAGCTACGGGATGAGAGATCAGGCTCTATGAAATATTTTTCTTATGAGCTTTGAGTTTTACATGGCTGTGTGCTCTAATGAGCCTTCTCAAAAGGAAACAACCCATTTCTGTAAGGAATCCAGGTGATAACAGTTCGCATACTGCCACGATCTCTCTGCATGGGCAGAGGGGAGCTGCCTTCACGAGAATCTTGCTGCAGAACGAAGCCTAAAGCTAGAAAACGTGAAATGGATGGGAAAGGACCACAGGGAAGGGTAGTTTAACATCTATTATTAACTTGGAAAAAAAACTTATTTCAGAAAGTCTTTTATTTATTGTAAACTATTCCTAAATGATTAGGAAATCAGGCCTGGGGGAGGGGAAGAGCTTGTTGTGGCTTTCTTTCTAGTTCAGTGTCTTTTGGTATTAAACATTACCCTGAGTCTCCCCAGTTTTGCCAAACCTCAGTCCTGCAAACACCGGAGAACATTCGTAACTTGGTTCAGGTGAACAGTCCCTCTGCACTGGGGCTTTTGTGGGACTTCACAGACTCACAGAGAAGGAAAACGCATATGTATCCGTATCAATGCTGGTATCTGCTTATACAGACACACACACATCCTCCCCCAAAATACACAAACACACACCACTATGTCTGTCCCCGCTGCTGGCATAAGACCCCCTGTAGCTCACCTATTCAGATTAGTACTGCCTCAATGGCTGCACAGTGCACAGAGCTCTGTGAGGGAGGAGACTGGCTGATGGATCTGACCAGCACTGCCTGCACAACATCACCTTATGGCAACAGTAGTCAGATCATGGCAAATTTCGCTGGGCACGAAAGGCCTTGCTCTCACTTTTCCTGTCTACACTGAAAAGAGATAAATGCTTGACCTTGTGCTTTTCTATTAGTGCATGCACATCCAAACAGTCTGAGCCTTAATCAAGTTTGGATTGGAGCATGGAATTGAGCCTATGGTTAAAATATCCTTCTGGATCTCCAGAGAGCCTTCTAGTTGAGCTGCCTCCCTTCAAGACATTATCCCACATCAAAACTCTGATGCGACATACAAATCCCACGTATTATAACATTCCAATTGCAGGAAGCTCTTGGCCTATTTAGAAAGTCATCTCTTAAGGCAATAAACATGTATGAGGAAAATACCATGCAGCCATAGAGATAAATGTTCAGCTTTATCTCCTACGATTAAAAAAAAAGATAAGAAGAAGGAGGAGAGAAGAGATACTGAATTAGAAGGGAAATCAGGTAAACAAAATCTGGGGAAACATATGTTCATGCAACACATGTAAAATACGAACTCATACTAAACAAAGGTGGGAAAATTTGGCACAGAGGAGACTCCAAAATCAATGTTTGCCCAGGCACACTGCTCCCATTACACCAATCCCATGTTTCACAAGGATCTGCTAACACTGAGTGCTGTGGTGCCACCAGGAATTTGACTGTGGAATCGCCTGATGCTTGAGCCTTTTAAGCCATGACTTTACGCTCGCTTTGTATGTGTATGACTATCAATTACTTCAATGAGAAAAGACACATCAGCAGCCCAGAAAATTGCCATACTCATCTCTTGCTTCCATCCAGCCACCTGCTGAACCTAGTCCAAGACAGCAAGCCCTCACGCACAGCCACGCAGCTACATTCTCTGTAATACCCGCCCCACCACGTCGGGGCACACACGTGTGGGCTTCTGTGGTGTAAAACCAATCAAACAAAATTTCATTCCCAAATGAGTTGTTTCTGAGAAAGCTATGACGAGCTGAAGAAAGCACCTTTCATTAGAAGCACCATTCTTACGGAATAAATAGAAGAAAGCTAAGTCTGTCCTCAGACAGACAGAAAAAGTCATCTGCTACCAACACATACACCAGCTCTCTGGGCATAACAGGCTTTTTGTGTCTTCCAGTGCTTCTCCTCCAGCATCCAGCTGCTCAGGGTACCCACATGTTGTGCGACAGGGCAGCAGCGCAGCCGGGTTACACTCAAGGACTACAGCTGCCCCTACAGTCAGCACACAGGTGTTTGAGGGTAAAATTTTGCTCGTGTCTCTCCTGCAAGGCTACAATAAAATAAAAATAACTCCAGCATGGTTTCCTCTCTAGATTGCATGCAAAGAAGAAACCAAGCCCACACTGTAGTGCAGACTGGCCCATTAAAGCGAATGGTTAAATTCTTGCTATGAAAAAGTAGGCGTTGTTGTCTGTTTTGTGAGGCAGAAATCAATATTCCCGCCTCCTCTCCTTCTGTTATTTCACCTTGAGATACTCAAGCTCAGATAGATGAGATCTGAATCTTACTCACTGTTACTGTAACTTTTCTCTCTCCAGCATTTCACAGGGTCACAGATGTTCTTGGAGTCCTAACCTGCCTGTAATTTACCACTTAGCTCCCTAAACTGAACACCACTGGTGACTGAAGTAGTGACTGATTTTCCTTCCAAATCACACCACTGCAGCTATTTCTAACTATTTATCTACACCCTCTATCTCAGTCATTTTGCTCCCTGTGTCCTCCAATAACAACCCTCTCTCTACCACAGCCTCTTTCTTCTCTGGACCCCTATAATTCACTCCCTGGTGCTAGCCTCTTCCACACCGCAGCCATCTCACATAAATGACGTTTTATTGTGTAATGCCCCTTCTGCTCTCTGTCCCCCTTTATTCTAACTGTGGGGGGTAGCATGGTTAAGTCTACAAACTTGGGGGTAGCAGGGCAAGGGGGGAAGGACTTGAATGACTGATGCTCAGCCCAGGCAAGCCTGAAGCAACATTGGCTGGGGAGAGACAGGCAGGGCAAGACAAGGTAGCACCGTACCTCAGCAGCTGCTCCTTCGACCAGGTTTCCCTTCGGCGGTTCAGACTCAGGGGCCTGGACCGATTCCCGCAGATCAGGTAGTAATAATGCCAGGCTGGCTGGGCTGTTCTGACGAGTCCTCTTGGATGCGGCTCTGTCTACTATCGTGCCTGCCTCTGTCACCTACGGATTAGACAACTGCAATATGCTCTGTTTGGCACCACGCTTTAAATCCATTCATAAACGGAAGGCAGTGCAGAACTCAGCATTCTGTTAGATAAGCCGTCTGTCTCACCCACAATCATTCGAGCTCCATTTTTATGCCATCTGACCACTGGTTTCCAGACAGATTTTAGCATGCTCCTGTTGACCTCTAGCACCCCATATACCAGAACCCTTCCCACCTGAGAAATCACCTCTTCTGTTTCCCATAAGCCATCGAAAAGACATCAGGTATTCTCACACAGGTACCTAGGAGAGTAGACTTGAGGGTTGTTCAGTCTTTAATTTGCCATTGTTTGCTGGTGACAGTTTGATGAAATTGCTTGAGTTATAATGAAGCCAGTTTTCATTATCTGTCATTTAAAAATGTCAAGGGAGCTTAGACTGAATGGATAGGTGCTACCTGTTGTTTCAAATAGCTTTTGATGAAGGAAATACATTCCAGAAGCACCAGTCACTGATTTACAGGTGTTATACAAAGATTACATAAAACAGTGAGATCCCTCCAAAGAAAACAAGCAGGTTTTCCCCCTTGCTCTTTAGTTTAGACATTGGCTTATCATCGCTGTGGTGCTGACTTTCTTCTGCAGCAATCACCGGCAGCTTTCAGATCTGCAAGATCCTAGATGATAGAGGACTATACCAACAAAAACAGGAGTCTTCATTATCAGAGGGCACTCAAGAGTTTCAGCTTAGCTACATAAACGCTTCACTCTCATTCTTCTGCATTTTTACTGGTGCATTTTTATGGTGCAAACTCCAGGCCACTTTAGCAACAGATGTCATGACCGGACATACTGCTGCCCAAACATTTTGCTAGTCCCTCTCTGCTGAAGGTGTTGGCCTCTCACAGCTGAACTGCAATAACAGACTGTGTGAATGTTCCTAGTCCATCTGAGCACGAAATCTGCCAGCTTCTTTCAAATCATATCTGTTTCTTCCTTAGCATGAATACATCTGCTTACAATACCTGCCTCACAGGTCCTGAGAGACACCTAGTTTCTTTTCTGTCTATATCCTTGTATTTCAGAGCATCCATTTAACAGGTGAGATGGTGCTGTGTAGGGGACCTGCCTTGGTAGTGTTACACTGATGGGATACACTCCCTGTGCCTTGGCTTGCTTACAAGATGGGCTGATCCTACACACAACCTGTACCTTTTGCCTGTCCTTTCTGTCAAACCAAGACAAAACAAATGCCAGCAATCCAGCCAGCATGTAAGGAATGCAGGTCATACTCTGGCTACAGTGTCTTTAAGAACCACTTGCATTTTTGGTAACTGCTTTTATACGAGTACCCAGCACCAAAGACTGTAGCACGAATCTCTTGTAAACATTTAAACGCTGAAGCACAGGTACCTTCCACTTAAGAATCGGATAACAAAGACTTCTGCTGCTTTGCCCAGTTAACACAATGTCAGTCTGCCTGGGTCCCATGCAGGTCAGCTGGCTTCCTCACCCAGGCCCCTGTATCCCCCATGTGCAGAGACTGCAGTGTCCCCCATGGTGTCCCAGCTCTTGGTGGTGTACACAATGTTCAAAACTCAGATGTGATGGTAATGAGGAAGGAGAGAAGGACTGAGCCTTAGGATGGTGGGCTCTGAAGTCACAGATGTGGGGAATAAATAACAGTTGTTCCGAGACCCTATCATTTCCACATCTTGTTTCCATTAGGACAATGCTCCCCAGGCACTTACTTGAGCCATCCTTACAAAGCATCTCCCAAAGAAAAGGGTTTATGTTCCTGGCAAAACATTCCAAAAAAACATGTCCCCAGCTCCTTGCTGCCATCAGCAAGCACAACTCCAATGATTTCAATAAAGCTGCACTTTCTGTGGCCCTAAGGCTATAACACTACAGTAAACAAAGCCAAATACTGTAAGCCAGATGCTTTAAGGTCTGAATCCAAGTCTTCAATGCCTTACACATATGATCCACAAAAAGGCGGCTGAACCCACACCCTCACCTGCCTGTCACAGAGGTCCTTCACCCACCAGCAGAACATGGATCCCAGGGCCTCGTCCTGAGGTAGAGTGATGGCTGGTGGGGCGCAGCCCCCTCCTCACAGGCACTCCCCCTTGAAAGGCAGCAGTAAGGCAGCAGTACCCCACTCCTCTGGGCCCTGTGCTGTACGAGCGACCCCAACCTCCCTGCTGAGTCCTCTGACCTCTCCAAAAAGAAACCCCACACCCCACTCTAATGGCCACAAGCATGAGCTCAAGCAATAAAATGCTGATAGGAAAATGAAATGACCTTACAATTTGAGCTGCTTACCACTCCAGTTTCTTCACTTCCCCATCATGCAGCTTGTTTTTCCTTTCTGTTTGAAACTTCTAAACAAATACCACTCACTCCAAGCAAGGGATAGCTCGAGGCTGTTGCCAGGCTAGGTCTGGGATCCACTGGCACACGCTGAAAGCAGACCCACAGCTCAGTTAGACGACAGCGTACATCATGGAGTAAGAAGGCTGTAATGCTGAGTAGTTGCTCAGGACCGAGTGAACACAGCAAATGAATAGACTTTCCAGCTTCAAAAATGGTCCCTGAAGGCCAGCAGTAAGGGACCTTGGCTTGATAGTATAGTCTGGGGAACATACTGCACACAGATCCAATGAGTAATGTTGAAAATCCATAGGCAAAGGAAATGTTTTAAAACAGAGGAGGAAAATCTACTTGAAATCAATACTGTGACGGTCTCTAAAAGGGAACACTTTGCAAAAAAGGGCACATTTGCCACACATAAATCTTTAATGATATCTTGTAGTTCTAACAGAGCCTTTCTAAAACAAAACAAAAAAAAAATCCAAGCACTGTAATACACCTGATAACCATTCTCACATGGCAAAATATGATTTTCACACCTGGTAAATGAAATGACTCTGCTGCATCCTGAGGCCAGGGTTAGGGCTAAGGTGAGCTGTTAATGCAAGGTTAGAGACCACATAACAGTTCTTCAGGGAGCACCTTTCAGATGCTCTTTTCATGTACAGCAGCACACAGCTACCAGAAGGCACTGGTGGCACGTACTAAAGTCACTGTCAGGCACAGCGGTTCTCACTGTGCAGTTGCCAGTTGCTAGCTTGGGTTAAGATAGCCGGCTCACATGCCGGCGCTCCTCAGACTCAGGACAAGGCTTGCTCTCTCGTAAGAGCAACCCCGTATTCTTTCATCTCCCTCCTGGCGTGCCTTGTGCAGCACACCAGGGTCAACCACTCACTCTCTCAGACAAAGAGCGAAGCTACAGAGCTGCGACAACAAACTTTTCGACCACATACAGCTAAAGCCTCTGAGCCATTAGAAGAAAACGCATGCAGTGAAAAATCAAGGAAAATATCGATCGCAGGCCGTGCTGGTAGGAGCCCAATGGCACTCAGAATCCGCCCTGTATCAGCACACAAGGCTGCTAGATCGAGGGACGATGGCTACGCAATTTGCCAGTCACTCAGGAACAAGAGAGAAGTGAGACCTGCAGAAAGCCAGCAGACCCAGAGGTATGGATATTTACAACAAAAAATCTGAGTGGAATCAGCAAGAGGAAGATGCATGGAGAAATATGCTACATGCTCTAGCACCAAACAAGATATGTGGCTTAACAAGATGCTTTAGAATATCTGGCTCCATAAATTAGACTGCGATTCCCAGTTCTTCAGCTCCCAGCTCCTGCTGATTTCTGTGGATAAAGGGGATGTTTGTCACTCTCAAGATCAGATGCCAAATCGAATGCTTTTCAAGAAGTACACAGATGAGTATGTTCCTAGGGAAGAACGAGCAAGAACTAAGCCTTCAAATGAGCACAAGGAGAACCTCCTGCCCACAAACAGGAAAGTGGTAACCTCCTTCACTTCCTTTGTGGCTTTAACCTAAACCACAACTCCTCCCTTTGGGTTAGGAGTCTCTTCCACTCATTCAGATGTTTGTCAGCTTCTCTCTCTCTAGTACCCAGCATCCATCGCTGCCACATAGGAAAAATAAGCTCTCCTCTTTTCTCCGCTCCCACACCCTTTTTGCAGTTTCTTTCCTAAACAAGAATGGCTTCGACGCACGGCAAAGCAAGTCTAAACTACAGCTCTTCAGGCACAGGCACAGAAATTAGCAATTGCAACATGAGGGAGCAGGGAGAAAGGAGACATTGGCACGCAAGCTACACCAACATTTGGGAACGCTGGCAGCGAGGAAACGTTGCTGCCAGCGGGAAGAGCGATGCCAAACCAACTCACAGGGCTTTTCCATGAGTGCGAGCCCTCCTTCCCAGCCCGGGGTGCGACAGCCCTCCTTCTCCCCCAGAGAGCTTCAGGGCATGGACGAAATGCTGAAAGTGGGGGGCAGAGGGGGGAAAGTGCAGGGAACAGCAGTGCTGCTGTGGAGGAGGCCCCTTTGCCCATGCATAAGGAGGAGAGAAGAACAGGTCCCTTCCTCCCTAGATTGGGGCATCAACTAGGGAGAGGCGGTGGCTCCCCCCTCGCTGACACCCCATCATCTGCTGAAGGGAGTGAATGTGAGAGACAGCGCTCCCACCCAAAACCCTTCTGCTCCAAAGGCTTAACCTTATGATACCCAGGTGATATTGGTTTTTTTTTAGAAAAAGCTGGGCCTTATGAAAGATGTAAGCAGTACTGCACAGGCATTTTTTTCTGCCTGACAGCTCCCTACACCAGGTAGGCAGAGAGGTACTCGGTGGGTGATCTCTCCCACTGCTCCCACTGCAGCACACCAGGCAGCCACACACAGGGTCGAGTGGCGTAGTCGGTCCCTTGTCACACCCCACTCCAAGACAGTTTGGAACTATGAAGGGTGAAAGGGAATGCTTTTTATTCCAAATCATTGTCCTATTTCTGATCAGGGTTAAAAAAAAAAAAAAAAAAAAAAGTTTTCAAAACCTATAGCTAGGAACTATGACCAAATCAATTAAATGCAACTTTTTTTGTTACCTTCTTGAAACACTTCATTTTGACAGATTCAAAACTTTTCTCCATTTTTTTTTTCCAAGATGGGACATGAAACTGGAACCAACTTTTCCTGAAAATAGCAACAGTTTTGGCAAATCAGCAATTTTCTAAGAAAAACGTATCACTGGAGAAAAATTCTAACAAAACCCAGTTCTATTATTTCCTCCCAGTACTGCACAAGAATATGCCTCTGTGGTGTAATTCAGCCTTAAGTTTCATAGCAACTCTGATTCAGACATATTGCACACACAGATATTAGAATATGCCTTTGACATCATGATAGCAATGCAAAATAGTGTATAGACAACATGGCCAAGCAATGCTGCTATGGAAACCCTTGCTTTGATTTCTCATATATGGGGTGTTTAAATTCTCATCCTTAGTAGCGCTTTAACAGAATTCGGTGTATTTTATTCCCTTGCTCAAGTCATTTCCCCGCTTCCGGACTCTCCCCCTTGGAAAAGAAAGATGTTTTTGTGGGTGAAGCAGAAGGTGATGAGATCCGCACCGTACTCCTGGTGCTGCCATACACACCAGCTCCACGAGCTACAGCAAGAGAAGCAACTGATTTGTGCCTCGGTTTCTGCAGCTGTAAAATGGAATTAAGCTGATGCCTTCCTTTGGCTGTGACTCAAGCGTGCTCTGAAATCTTTTGCGACAGCCAGAAGACACATGCATCCTTATTCCTATTTGTTACTTTCCGTAGGCGAGGAGTTACTGTCCTCTACAGACCTATGCTGATGATCTCTCTATATTGAAGAACCAAATCAGGAAGTACAGTCGCCCACTCATGTAGCGAAGAGATAAGTAATAAAGCGGCACACACTTGCCAACTTCTAAGGAGGTGGTTTCTTAAAAAGACATAGGAAGCTTTCGTGTTTTGAAGCTGACTAATTTCAGAAAGTTCCCGTTTCGCTCTCTTTTTCTTAAACTTCTTCAAAAAACACCTGTTCACCTGCTCTTCTGAAGTGTCTTCTGCTAGGGAGAGTCAGACCGGCTAGATTAAAGGCAACTATGTTGGAAGAGGACACTTTATCTGTCCATCTCCCCCACTTGCAAGGTGCTCCTGGTGACCCCAGCGTTACCTTTCGGGTCCCACCCTGGCAAGGAGAGGACGCTGCAGCCAGGAGCGGCCCCCTGAAACTCCGCCGGCTGCTTCGGGGTGCAGCGCGTCCCGGGACACGGGGCACCAGCTCCCGCAAAATCTGAGAGGAATGTGCCATCTAATAACGATAACCGAGCAGCCAAACAAACTCACCCGTGCAATCCAGTGATCGCAAACGCAGATTAAGCTACTTGCATTCGTCTGATGGTGTAATTGCCAGACTGCACATTCAAATGAGTATTTGTTTAACTGTGTGATATACAGATAGAGTTTATGCACTTGAGGCCAAATTCACCCCTGTTGTAATTTCCCTAACTCGGGTGGCAATTACTCAAAGGATTAATTTGGCCCACAGTGTTTCCTAATATATGTGATTCATCATTTCTTTCCTATAACAAAGAATAATACACTGTTTCAATCAGTGGTGATGTCCTGGCCTCCTTGAGGCTGCCGGACTCCCTGTTTAATCAGACATAAAACAAATCACTTGCAGAGGCAGAGGCGTACAAGCATGCTTTAATTACAATATTGTAACACCAATTAGAGATCTATCTAATCGAGGACTCAGTATTTCCTACTCGGGTATTACTCCCATGTTGGGATAATTACTGCTAATTAAGCTTGGAACTAATTAGGCCAAATGATCTCATTTATACCAACATAGATGACTTCTAGGAGTTCACACACACACAAAAAAAAAAAAAGAAAAAAAAATCCAAGGGTGATTTTATCATTCCTGGACTCATCAGCACTTTGATTTTGAAACAGACTGTCCCTCCCCGAAGGATAAGCCCTGTTAAAACCCAAGTCCCAGATCTCAGATGATCTCAGATTCTCCCAAAGTAGAGAAACGCTCTCTGAAGGTGTTTCAGTTGGTTGGCCTAAGGCACCTTCTGCTCTAAGGCACTCCCAGCAAGCATAGACGCAGTGGATTAACAGAGCTGTGTCCCATCACAGCCCAGTTCATTCAAAGCCTACAAGCCACTCTCACACAGTTGTGGTTACAACTTCTCAGTGCGCTTAGCACTACCTATACCACCACCATCACTGCACAGAATAAGGAGCTTTGTTGCAGGGTGTGCGCAGAGTTAAGACTTACAGTGAGTTATATATATAAAAAAAATCCTAAACACACCGATAGCCGTAGGTACTTGTTGCATGATTTGCATCAATGCTGCTTATAATTAGAAATTACATCCCGGCACTGTTTAGTGACGGTGGCTCAGCTGTGCTGTATGTCTGAAGGAAGAGGCCGACTCCAGCTAATGGAGTTCCTCGCAAAGCCCGTCTGTGCTACAGGACTCCTCATGTTAGATACAGCCTGACTGTATCTGACAAAGTTGACTTCACACTGCAGTCAGAAAAATAAAGGACAGCCCAGGAAGCTGTGTTTATGTTGAAGTTTCTCCTCCTCTCCCCCAACCCCAAAATTTCTGCACCAGCTCGGCACTGAGATTCTCAGATAGAAGAGACACTAAGGCAACTACCATTGAGACCTGCCCTCGGCTTATGGAAACAGTCACAGGCAGTAAGTAGGGTGTTCCCCGCCTAATGTTGACATGGCCAAACTGGTGGGTAAAACAAAGCTTAAGAACAAAGCTTCGACCGCTGCATTTTTGTCTGAGTATTTTGGGGACTATGAGTTGGCCAGTATTTCAACAGTTGCTTCTCACCCAAAGATGGTTTGCACCAGTAGAGTGATTTCCTCCCGAAGTATTTGCTGGTTGCAGTTTCGTGGCTGAGTAAAAGAATCACAGAACTACAGAATGGTTTGGGTCGGAAGGAACCTTAAAGATCATTTAGCTCCAACCCCCCTGCCATGGGCAGGGAATGCCACCTACCAAAATACCAGTCCTACCTCCCGAAGTGACTGGACATCTTTCACGTGCAAGGAAGGACTAGTATCCAAGAACCATCTGGGAGCACCCATCCGGGCATCTGTCCGAGCTACGAACTGTAGGAACCTATGCAGCCTCCTGTCCTTGGGTAGCCAGAGTACCACAACACCTCTCGCGTAGCCTGTCACATCTGCTGTGGCTGCAAACCGGCGGGTCTGTGCTATCGTACAGCACAGGTAAGTCAAGAATGTCTTCAAGCTCACTGAACAGCCACGTTCACTGCACAGGCCATTTCTTTCGGTACATCCCTTCTTCCAACTTCTGCCTTAAATTCAAGCCTTCCAGGATTCACTTCAAGGCACAGCATGTAGTAAAACCTGCTTTCTCTTTACTTTTGGCTTTTTCTTACCAGCTGCCTTTATTACTCCTAAAGCTTTCTCCTAAACACTTCATTTTCTTACACTTTCTCGTACTTCAGGCTGGAATCCTAAAGCGTCTGAACCCAGGAATTCACCATTGTCTCCAGGTCTTCCTCCAGCCTGCCCCTTTATCCTCACAGCCATCATTGTTCCCTGGTGAGTCACAGACACCCCCCCCTGCTTCTCCCCTCCAAATGCCTCCTGAACAATCTTCTCTTTTCCAAAGCCTGTCAAAAGTGAGCCCAGCAGGATTCCCTACACCACCCTGACCTGGTTACAATACCTCCTGGAACTGATCCTCCAGCTGTCTGTGAAATTTCTGCAGAACTGCCACTTCTTTATGCAGTACCATTAGCAGAAGATGAATGAATAATGCACAGGAATAACACAATCCCCAATAAACAACATACTACTCCTTCTCTTATTTTCTTAAGAGAGCAACACGGATCCTAAATCTGATCTCCCCCTCCAGTTGTTACCCAATCCTCATCCCAGCTATCAGACTCTCTCCACCCTCCCCTGGCAAGCCAGTCATTCCTTTCTTCCCAGCTGCCAAGGCCTTCGCTGCTACCTCCTGCAGCCCAAACACACTGGCAGATACAAATGCAAGCATTCACACACATATCAGATTGCGTGTTGAAATTGCACATGCTTCCACACACCGCAGTACAGTAGTCCACAGCCCACTGAATCATACGTAGTTGGGTGTCTGCTGGAACCCCTGCAGGAAGAGGTGAGCTGGAGGAGGTCATCTAACAGAAACAAAATCACCGGACTCAAAGTCTGAGCAAGCCAGTGGTAGATATATGATCCGGGCAGTGTTCGGCAGAAGCACACATTGGGCCCAGGGGGCCACTCTGAATGGCATCTTTAGCGTTAAAAGGGAGAAATTCAGGAGCTTTAGATCAGAAGTGTATCCCAAACGGGCATTAGACTCTAATAAATAAGATGCTTTACACTGACAGAGTGCCAGAAACCTCCTAACATCCTCCCCAAGCTCTGCATCCAGGCGTCTCTTCAGTTGCCTGTGGTTTGGATGGCAGAAACCAAACAAACAAACTCCCTGCATAGCAGAGGAGGGAAGGGAAGCAACATCCTGGTGGGGGAACATCAAGTTCACATCATCAACAACCACTACCAAAAGCACCGTGAATGCTCTAATTTGGGACTACAATAAGTCCTTCAGGACAGGGACCGTCTCCTTCCGGAGACCGGACAGCACACTGCACAACGGGACCCCAGTCCCCTACCAGCACTTCGGTATGCAGTGTAGGAACAGCCAGTGTCACCAGCGGCCTGCAAAGAGAGGCCATCTCAGATGGACCTCCCCAGGGGCATCTGCAGGGGATGATGGAGGCTTGAGCCAGTGACCCAAGACCCAGACCTGGGAAGCTCACTGCTGAGTCACAGTTCTGTACGTCCTCCTTCCAGACAGGTTCCCTCACTTATTTTCAAACACTCACCAATTTGGGGGGTTTAACACTTTTTAATTTTTTTTTCCCAGAGAGAATCTCATACTCTTACCCAGGGTCTGCCTACATGCAGAGGTCAAATTAGTGGCCAGCCCTGTATGGCCCTATATGGTCAACCCTGTATGCAAAAGAAGAGGCAGAAAGTGCAAGGAAACAGACCAGAAATAATCAAACTCTCATTCTCTCTGAGCGCTAGCCATGGGAAAACAACCAGGGGCCCAGCAGCAAGACAGCAGAAGAGCTGGGGACACTGGCCCTGTCCCCTCCTATTCAGAATATCTGGGTTGGTACCAGCTGCATCTCCAAAATGAAAGCAAAGGGGCTGCTGCTTACTGCAGGCAGCTGCCACATTCGTATCCTCAACATTCCCAAGAGCCATGGCTCAAGCTCTTGTTGCATAAAGCAGGGACACATCCCTAAGTCTGAGGTTTAGAAACAAGATGTATTTATTTGTTATTATTTTCAGTTATCTGAGTGCGGTAAAGGTCAGAACACTTATCTTCTAGGGTCGGTTCCTGCTCCCACTCCTGTGATTCAAAACCAATTGAATGATTTTTTCCGTACTTCTCAGACAGAAAAAAATGCAGTGGGAATGAAATCTGATACAGGGCATTTTCTAAAGAGGATCTGTCAGAAACGAGGATCCACTGCAAGCGGAGGAAAGGGAGGCTTGTGGGCATTCCTGGGTACCTCCTACCAGGTCTCCATTAGACACAACGAAATACAAATAAAAATGGGTGGGGAGGCCACAGCTTTTTACCTAGGTTTTAACCTAAGCTGATCTTAAGGACTGCAGTGGACAGTATGGACTACATGATACTCCCAGAGCTGCATTTTGGGTGACAAGCCTCAAAGACATAGCTGCATGTCATGTGCCCTATGCACAGGTTGCTCCATAATCCTCCAAGATTAATTTATGCAAAACACAGGAAGACGCGCTTTTTCTTTTTGCCGTGAATGCCTTCATTAACCTTTCTGGAGCTTGCCGACAGTGAGGTAGAAGCAATGGGAAAACCGCTCTTCTGGAGGAAGGGGACTTCTGCCATGTTGCTAACAGCACATACCTGGGAGAGGTCAAAGACTCCAGCAAATGATGGACCCTGATCTAGTAATACTCTTCCTTCCCCCTCTGCTCTCCCAAACACCCTCTGGTCTCTTAAAACAGTCCATCTCCCCTTGCTGCTGACAGCTCACAGCAAGACCAGAGAGACAAGGAAGCCAGATGGGAAGACAAACAAAGCAGAGGAACTTGATTTTGGAAAGAGTCTGGGGAGAGACCTAGCCCAGAGGCAGAGCGGGAGAGAAAGAGCAGGTAAAACAGGTGAAGCAGGTAGGGAGAGGGAGAGAAATGGCTGTGGGAAAAATGGGAAAAGGTGTACAGCACCTTGCATGGAGCACGAGGAGACCATCGCAGCATGCTAAGGACGGGGTGGTCTGTTGCAGAGACAGAAGGAAGAAATCGGGACCTGTCTGCTTAGGAGACCTGAGGCTCACGACTTTTATGAGCCTGGGACTGAGTCATGCCTGGCAGGGGAAAACGTGATGTTACCCAGAAACAGAGCTAAACTCCACAGGAGGTCAGAAAGTCACTATGCCCTGTCCTGTACGACACTGGATGAACTTAAACACACAGCCATGTGCGTGACCTCTTCGTGCCTTGCTGCCAGGAACACCTGATGAACCCTGATTCGGCCGGCTCTCCCATCAGCCTAGCTACTGCCTCCTCTCCCTGCCCCGCGGAAAGGACTTCTCCATGTCATACGTCCCCATCACGGGAGGCAAAACAGAGTCCATGCAGGGATATCCAAAAAACCACCACCTTTCAACTGTTGCTGCTGGCCAGGATCCTCGCAGCCAAAATCCTGTTCCTGCAGGGAGGTGGCTGCATCCTCTCCAGCTGACTTGGAGGAAACTCTGTTCCACATCAGACGGTGGGATGGCCTGTGCGTGGGATCAGGTGGCTCTCCGGGCTGATGGGAGACGGGTTCTCCCTAATGCAGTGACCCTACTGCTCCTGTCCCATCCAAAGAGCAGCTCTCGTCCCCTGCTAAGCGCAGGTCTCCCAGGAGCAGAGCGCAGCTGTCCTGACCCCTGGACACCGGCTTGCTGGCTCAGTGAAACTCTCTGACAAGATGCAGAGGCCTCCCCAGATGTTTGGCGCTAGTCCTCTCCCCCTTCCATCACAGCTTTCTCTGGCAGAGCACGGGACCCTGAACTCAGCTGGGAGTGACGCAGGGGGACAGTCACCCTCCTCTTGACAACCACAGATGTTTCCAAGCAGCCAGGCAGAACACGACCCACGTTTTCAGGGCAGAACATCTGGAGCCAGTTGGGGGAACGCGAGTAGGACGACAGACCAGGACCAGAACAAGTTGTGAGGCCATGTCCAAGGTGACATCAGGAGACAAAATTTGAGACTACAGGCTTCATCGGGCTCCCAGGGAGAAACAAAGCACACAGACATCGAAGTGACAACCGTGCTGCAGCTCAGAACAAGACCCGAGGCAGCCCCATCCCAAGCCGGCGGCACACAAGCTCAGGGAGTCTCACCTTGCTCCATCAGAGGGCAAGCTCCATCCCGCCTGGCCGGCAGCCAGGCCACGGCCGCAGCGGGGGGCTGTCCGGCCGATCCCACGCCCCGTCCTTCTCCCTAGGGCCCCGGCCAGCTGGCCCCGCCGGCATCCCCCATGTGGCAAAGCTGCAGGGACGCACAGCCGGGGAAAACAAAAAGGGGTCCGCAGCAGAGAGACACGAGGGGGGAATTTGGATAAACCAGCTAGAGGTGATAGGGAGAGTGTGCGGCGCAGGGATGGTGGGGGAGGGGAGAAGATACAGGGTGAGAGAAGAAAATGACATGAACAGAAGGAAGAGAGCTGCAAATAGAAGGGGATGTGGAAACAGCAGAGAGAGACAGATTGCAAGAGCGGTGGAAGCAGAGGGGACCTGAAGGGACAGAATATAATAAGAACTCTTAAAATGAGAGGAAAAGGGGGGGAGGAGAGGAGAGGGAGAGGAGAGGGAGAGGAGAGGGAGGGGAGGGGGAGGAAACGGCGGGAGCCAGGACACGCGGACAGGGGTAGTAGACAGCNGGGAGAGGAGAGGGAGAGGAGAGGGAGAGGAGAGGGAGAGGAGAGGGAGAGGAGAGGGAGAGGAGAGGGAGAGGAGAGGGAGAGGAGGATTTATGGTCTCCCAGAGAAGGAAGGCAAAAGCCCTGCATATTTTTCTCTTTGGTTTCAAAGGTTTTGTGGAAGCAGATTGGAGAGTTGTCATCCTCGTTTTAAGAAGGGAGGAACTAAGGTGCAGAGACCGAGAGAGGCAGTGAATGAGTGAGATGGTAGCAAGGAGCTTAGCTCTCTACTTAGAGCCTTCCGCCAAAGATACAGGTAAAGAAGAGTCTTGACTTTCCTCTCTCCAGAGACAACTCACTACCCAAAGCTGGTAGGAAGAGGGCCTGCTAGAATAACAAGAGATAACCCAAAGTAACATACGAAAAAGAGCAGCACCCACTCTTTTTTGCCAGCACCAAAGTCTCTGGAGATCTGGATTTAGACATATTCAGAGTAAATCAACCTAGAAAGCACCAAAACAAGCACTGTCTGAGCTCTTACGTGGAGAACGACCCACAGGGAGAAGATGTTGCAGGGTGGGTTCCGGCACTTGCCAACCCCACCAGCTTACAGCTCCTGCAACGCTCACTAACACCTTTCGTTTGCAGCTGGTTTTTTTAGGTGTCTAATATTTATTCAGTTTAATTTGTACCACCTTCATGTTTCAACCGCCACTATGGAAAATAGGCTTTTTGTGCTACAAACACCAAGCCCCCAATGCCACGTACTCCTGAGCCAAATACGGTTTGTAAGAGCCCTAAATAAACCAAATACCTGGTGCCTGCTGGCACTCCCGTACACACACGGGCAAATAGAGCTTCCCAGTTACTCACTGCACACAGGAACCCAAAGGATCCGGTATTTTCCTAACCTCAGACAACACTACTTTATGGCTTGCTAGCACAGGAATTGTCTAGGATTCCCTCATCAACGAGTGACGAAGGTCTCTCTGCTATAAACTGATGTTAATGGCAGGTTGTGTACCTTGTTTGTTTATTGCCGAGGAGGAATGTTTGTCGTGGCTGTCAAGTTTATAAAAATATTTCCATGACTTCAGACAGCTTGGCATTTTTACATGCAGCTGAAAGAGTGGGTGAACGTACAGATGAAAAATTGAAGGAACATTATTAAGGGAGGAAAAAGAATATCTCCTAGCACCACCAAGATGGCTTAGAAAGGCCAGGGAGGTCAGAGACATTCCTGAATAAAATGCATTTTTCTTTCCTCCCGGGCTTCTGAAGAGCTGGCAATAATTAAGCTTTACAACACCTTTCTGGCGTAGATAAGTCAGCTGAGGCCATCTGAGGTTAAAGGACTTGCCCACGATCACACAGAACAAATCTGTGGCAGAGAGGAGAATTAAATCCAACGGGCTTAGTTTCCATTACCTGAGCCCTACACACCTGGCTGATGTTCAGATAAAAGGACAGGAGCTGTGCTGGCTGTGGACCTGACTGTCAACCACGGGTCCTCCGAGACAGTACAGCAACCGGGCGAGAAGCTGAGCGGCAGGCATCCACCCCAATTTAAAGATGGTAATTGTGAAAACAAGTGACAGAAGGCTGGGAAGCAGTGCCTAGTTACGAACTGTGGTGCCAAGTGGATTAAATATACATCGATAGATTCAATTACAAAGAGCAGCATGCAAAATGGAAGGGACTGCAGTCAAGGACCCAAGATAGCAAGAAATAAATCTCAAAATATAACCAGGGGGTTTGGTAGGACAAAACCCGCGCTTCTGGACCTCGTGGAGAAGGTGCAGCCTTCAGTCTGCAGGGGGACTGTCCCAGGCCACCCCAGGCGGCGAGCGGACAGTGACACCCAAGCCCAAGGGCTGGTGAGAAGCCTGCGGGACTCAGGTTTAGCAGGCTGGGAGATCCATATCACCTAATGCTGAGCAGCCCTTTGTTATTGCTGTCACCAGAGAAGCTGGAGAGTGAAGTGGTGGAGAAAGTGAGCTGTTCCCCAGCCCCCCCCAGCCCCGCTGAGTGAGGAGGAGGAGGAAACCTGCTCCACACTTCGGTCTGCGCTGCCCTGGGCTGGAGATGGACTACCTGGGTCCTCGCCGCTGTGGATACTCAGCCCTGCATCCACCTGCGCCCAAGTGCACCTCCTGTTTTGGGGGGCCCTGAAAGCGCTGGACTGGGCAGAAGGCGAGGCTGGATCCTCACACCACGGACCAGCTCAGTGGTTCGATATTCCTCGACTGTAGCAGGAAAGGAAGCTCACCTCTTCACCCTCCTTCTTCGCCCGTGCATTTCCCCAGGATTGCAAAGAGTTATGAAATTATCATCGTAACCCTCCACCCAACTTCACCGTGTGCTTACCATGACACACATACTACCCCAATCACTAGTAACCATTTAATTTCCTCCATCTTCTGGGAGCAAAAATAGCAAGGATAATCATTCAGCACTCCAGACACACCGCTGCCACCTGAAAAACGCAGGTGAATGCAGTTAAATGGAAAGCCAAGTACAACCTCAGACCATTTTTTGTACCTGGAGAACTAGACCAGCAGTGTTTTGCATGCAAGATTACAGGTCTGTGTGTAGTTGCATTTTCACATTCCATTACTGCAATTGCACACGGCCAGTTACGTGCCTTAGCAGCAGCTTACAAAAGCAACTGCTGCTAAACATACAAAATCCAGCCCCAAGATGCACACGCACAAGACTAAAAAACTGGTCCTTTTTGTACTGCTACAGAAAAAAAGCATGTATTTGCCAGCTGCCTGCCCCCTGCGCATACACCACACCAATGTATTTCCTTGCACTTGTATGTTGATCCACATATTCATTCAAGCCTTGCAATAACCTAAAATACATGCAGCATTTTGCAATTTGAAGCATCCCCAAAATGCAAAAAAGCCCCTGGTTTTGCATATTTTTTTTTTCTCCCAGCAAGCAACTGTAACCACCTCTCCAGCAAGAATGCGCTGTCTGTTTAAGGCTCCAGAGAAACAGAGCGCTAACCCTTTAAGACAGTAAGAGATGAATACTTTTTTTCATTTAGACTATAGGGGAGTTTTACCTAGATAGACTGCAATTTCCTGAGCTCAAGTCTGGCAAAGTGCCCAGGGCTAAGACCACCCCCATCCCCACCCCCCCTTCTTTTGGCAAAAATTACCATGGCGTCTTCAACAGTCAGAAGTAGCTTTTAGGGTTTTGTTTTCACAAAAGATGCCGAGACAAAACTCAGTTGTAAGCAAGCCCGAGTACTGCAGAATTTCTTCCAAGAACTAAACTGATGCACGATGTCCTAAGCGTACTATCCCCAAATACCCTGCCGAGGGATGGTTCAGTACTGAGTCAGAGGGAAGCGGACTGAATCACAAATAGCCATTCCTGCAAACTGCTCTCCCCCACACACACCCCAAGTTTACAATCCGAGCAGTGACCAGGTTGCGGTTAGCTTGGGAAAGCTGATGAGATCACAGCCTGGGGAGATCCAGCCTCAGACAGCCCCCCAGTTTTCGTTAATCGGCTCCTTGTTCCGCACAGAGACACGGACAGCAGTTGCTACACCAGGTTTGCCATATGTTTATAATATCGTTGTTATGGGAATGCATGTACAGCCCGTGCCACTGGCGAGTTGCGCCGTTTTCTGCTGGAAGGACAAAACAGAATTCACCGTTCGACAGAGGGCTGGGTGTGCGCACACTTCTAGCAGAATCCATCGCAGCACGAGCCACGCTGGGTGCGAAAGCCACACGCTGCTCTCGTGTGATGGCGCGCGAGCCCGCCGTGGCGTCCACACGGGAGCACGAGGCATTTTGCAAGCGTACACAAGCAATTCGGTGTGCGGCTCCTTCCCTGGAAGGTGGGCAAGCACGGCCCCCATTTCACAGATCTCAGCAGGAAGGTCAATCCGAGCTTTAAAGCACCCATCAGATCACTGTCAGGATCTCAAGTTCCGCGAGATCTCCATGTCCGAGACTGCCGTTTCTCCAACAGGACAAGCGAAGCATAAAGTAGGGATGACGTTAACCCAGTTATGTACGTAAGTCCACATCACATAGCAAAATATTTGCTTCCCTATGTGTCCTAAAATGGTGTTTAGGGCAGCGAGTTCGCCTACAGGACAGAGGAACAACGTGTTTGTGTGTGCAGGACTGCTGTCAAACCTACGATGCCCAAGACACCCGCACCCTTAAGTGCAGGGCAGGGAGCAGCAGTGAGTGGTGGGCACATCTCCAGCGGGTAGGAGCGACAGTCGGTGGCCCAAGTGGCTCTGCCAGGCAGGAGCAGCACCAAATAGCTGCTGAGGAGAAATCCTCTCGTCTGACAGCTCCCACTGCCACAAAATCCGGGCTGAAGGTGTGAAATACTTCTCGTTTACTGCCAGCCCCACCAGCTCCTGAGCTGCCACTGAAGATCTCAGAGGCGAGAGCAGCTGACTGGAGCAACGCACAACCAGCTCAAAGGAAAACCAATTCACCCGTTTAGTCTCCTTCTAGACATCAGCAAACAGCACAAGAAATGGTCAACACCCCTCCCAACCTCCCTCCCACCCCCTAGCCCTGACACATTGCCATTTTCTGCCCCCGTCTCCATGCAGCTCCTCACATCCCATGCCACAGTGGAGGAGCAGCGAGCAGGGTTTAATTTTGCACGCGCTCTCTGGGGAAGGATGGCATGGGATGCAACCGACTGCCCACAAAGGAGCAGAGGAGGCAGGAGGCCAAGGCTGGTTACTGGCCCCGAGTCATACTTGCTGATCGGCGCGTCCAGGATTTTAAAGCGCATAGCTGATCAGATCAGCAGCTTGTCCTAGAAGGAGAAAAGTGACATAAAATATGCACAAGCCTTCCTTCTGTCCTGACAGCAGGTTGAGTTTTCAGATGATGTGGGAACAGCAGCCTGCTCTCCAGCTCCCAACATGGTCTCCTCTCATGCCTTTACTGCAGCGCTGCTGTCTTGTTCCCAAATCCGGAGGCTTCGCATCCTCCTCAGCCTTCGTGCGGAGGCGCAGGCTTTGGCCAGGGGGCTCCACACCACTGTTTTTATGCCCACTCAGCCCTTCGGCCTTTCTGCTCACCATGCCAAGCGGGGGCTCACTAGTGTTCCCTGTCGTTAAGCTGTTGTGGCTGAAGCCCATCCAGTGTGAAACTGGGACAGAAAGGGCATCAAACCACCATCCGGGTGGTGCAAAACTTCCCTGCGCTGGAATGCCAACAGGTGATCCCGGAGAGAAAAGGTGGAGTGTGCACACGTGTGATCTACGGGTGTGGAAGCCACGTGCGAGCCCTGTCTGCGATGAGCAGACACTGCCGTTCTGCCTTCGGCTTCTTCCCAAAGCAGCTTTGAGCGTGTTTAACCCAAGATCGGTCCCTCGCATATGCATGTGCATAACATTTTTATGGCATCCTTTGTGCGCACAATGTCTGTGGTATGTGCCTGCTCCATCACAGGAATGCTGTGGAAAAGCTAAAACATGGCACATACTGGGTTTAAGTCTCAGCTGCCCTGTGCCTCTGATCATAATTTGTGCTTCTGCAAAGTGGCTTTAAAATACTACTGCTACCAGGCTGATAGAATAAGCTACTATGTAAACTGAGGAAAACACGAGAATTGGGCCATGTCTGTGCAGGAACCACACTTAACATGTGCTTGTTCCCCCTTGGGCGGAAGAATGCTCTACACAAGCAGGTATGTTTGCACAAACTTGCTGTTTCCATGCATGCAGAGGGGCTGCGTGCATGGAAGCATTAATGATAAAGCTTTATTTCATCCCCACACACATTTTCACAAGGGACGGATATTTTGTCCTTGCTGTTGCCAAATTTCAACATAAATAACAACAATTTACAAAGATGTTTTAGCAGAAGGTCCCCCTACCAGACAAACCACCCATGGAAAGGCAAGCCACATGCTCTTTCTCCATCCCCTCAGCTGCAATCCCTGCCCAAACTGCTATCACCCCTTGAGATGCTTACAAAGATCTCTTCCCCCTACCAATTGTCCCAAGCTCTGCCGAGTCACAAAACTCAACCTCCCTTCTCTTCCACGCCAAAAAGTCCTGCTACATCACACTCAGCTTAGCTATGCTTCATCTTTGCTCACACCCCAGTCCAGTTCAAAATTCCCCCTCTTTTTAAAGCCCTCCAAGGAGCTGGTCCAAGGTCTTCCTTGGGTACCCTTCCTCCCCACTCCCCCATCTGTCTACACCCTCCCTCCATGGGTTCTCAACCAGCATCAGAACCGTAGGTGCCAGAGCCTCCTCCTCAGGTCCAGCTGCCTGGAACAGGTATTTTTTTTCTCCCTTCCTCACTGCCTGGAGAGCCTCCTTTCAAACATGATCTGATACTTCTCCCCCTCCTGTGACGAAAAGCCTCAGAGTCTTTCTCCCTGCTTCTCACATACCTCCATCACTGGACTCTCTGACTGTAAAACGTGCGGGGAAAAGGTATCGTGGAAAACGTTACAGCAAATCATGGGGGTTTGCTTTGATTCCTTTTCTGCTTATTTATTTATTTTTTTGAAGGGAGGTAACAAGTCAGAGAGAAGCTGGCTGAGATTTCTGCCGTACATTTTTTTTGCAGCAGCAACATCCTCCATCTTCCTTGCTGGATTGAATAGGGTCTCAGGACAATTTAGACTCCCTCCCCCATCTCCCATTCCTGCCCATATTCTTCAACACATGATGCTCTCCTCCCAGCCTTGACTGGGAAAGCACACATCCTCACTCTCTCTCCCCCTTTCGGCTCCTGCCTCGCTTAGGTTGTGTCAGGACATTAGGATGATGAACATTTGTGCAGCTCGGATTCTTGTAGGTTATTTTTTAACAAAACAACTAGAATCAATGAAACCTGAACGATGTCAGATGACAAACTTAAAAGACCTCACAAGGATGCACCTGGCATTACTGGGAGGCTTTCTGCTTTTCTGAGGGAAAAAATAACCCTCCAAATTATAACCAAGCCCAGTGCCGATGCTGTAATGAGGCCGGGTGTGAGGATCAGGGTTTCTCTGCCTTCTGATTTTTTTTTTTTTTTAATTTTTTTTGCTCTTGCACATTATCACCTCACCAACAGTAGGTTAACAGCCACAAAACCTCCAGCAAGCAAGCAGGCTTCACATTGCTGCTCTCACGCCGAGCTAGGTATTTACTTGCTGATAAACGGCAATTGTAAATACATCTCGTTTAATCTCCCAACATCCAGGAGGGGAAAAAACCAAACACCTCCCATCCCCGCGGCACTTTCCCGGAGGCACAGGGATGGAGGAGTGAGCGACAAAAGACCCCGGCTTACCACCCTCCCCCGGGCCGCCCCCCCAAAGCGGGGCAGCGGGGAGCACCCGGCTCCCCCAGCGCCCCATCCTCCGCCCGCCACCCCCCCAAAAGCCGCCGGGACAGAAGCCAACAGGTGGAAGGCGCTTTTTGTCCCTTCCGCGCTCGGTGCCGGCTCTCTCCCCCCGCGCCGCTCCCGGGATCGGCCCGGCCACCGCGCTCCCTCCCTGCTGGCCGCCGCCGCCGGGGAAACTGAGGCACGGAGCCGGCCGCCGCCGCTAAACTTTCCGCCCCCCCGCCGGGCCGGGCCGGGGGGGCCGGGCAGCGTGCCGGGGCTGACTGCGGCACAGGCAGCCGCCCGCCCG